>JAHWFP010240372.1:25058-43771 GCA_023313725.1 Lithobius niger
GAACAATTGGGCGATAATTTTTGGGGTCTGATGATTCACCTTTTTTATTGGCTTGGGGATATTGAGTCGTGGAATTGTGAACGGCTCCCCTTCGTTGCATATATGCTCCAGGTCACTACTGATAAAGGTTAAACAGCTTCTCAGCAGAGCTGAAGCCAGTAGCGTAGCTACAGGGTGGCAAGGGTGGTGCCACCGGCCCCCCGACTCTTTCAGGGGGCTCCCGAAAGAAAAAAAAATATTTATATTAAAAAAAAGCTCTAAATTGCCTTTGTAAACGTGGCATTTGTCACAATCATCATGTGTTGTGTTCTTCTTCTTTAGACATTCCTTAGCACATAAGTTATTTGATTTGAACATATTCCGTGCATAAAATGGTGGCTTACAAAAATCGCAGCCCAGTGCCTTTTAAAAAAAAGCTTGTTTGGAGGTATATATGACAATTTTTTATCGATTCTATCTGTAAAATGACTGCAGTATCCAAATCTGGATGATGCCACCTTGGCATCTTTGAGCATTTTGTTAAAATCCAAGATGGCGGCCGTAAATGTAGCTTATTTACATGTTTTTTTACTATACAGCCGAATATATGGATTTTTTGAAAAGAATATGTGTTAGGAAGTTGTAGAACATTCTATTTGGTACCTTTTATGTCGTATGTTTGAACGTCGTAAAACTATAAATAACGGCGTTTTGATCCCGGGAAATTAGTCACAATTCCAAGATGGCGGCCTAACTTAGATTTTCGAATTCAAAGTACTATTGTGAGCTCTCTAGTACCCCGAAATGGGCATGCTTAGGCTTTTCTGAAAGGTGGGTATATATTTTGTCCAATCCAAACCGATATAGTTGAAGTTGGGTAGGGACCATCCTACGCTCATTTAAAAATGAAGAGCTAATGGAGTAACGGCGAAACTGTATGTTGATTTTGTAATTCAAAGTGCTGTTGTGAGCCCTCTAATACCCCGAAATAGGCATGCTTAGGCTGTTTTGAAATGTGGAGATCTATTCTATCCATCAATTCTAACCAAAATTGTTAAACTTAGATACAAATACTAGCATTCCAAAGGCACTAGCCACTATTCCATTTAAAATGGCCGTACAACAGTTCCTATCTAAGTGAAACAATTTCGGTTAGGATTGATGGAAAGAATAGATCCCCAATTTTCAGAAAATCATAAGCACGTCCATTTCGGGGTCTGGAGGGCTCACAATAACATTTTGAATTCGAAAATCAGCATACACTTTTACCGCTACACCATTAGCTCTTCATCTTTAAGTGAGCGTAGGACGGTCCTTATCAAACTTAAACAATTTCTGTTAGGATTGATGAAAATAATAGATCTCCACCTTTTAGAAAAGCCTAAGCATGCCCATTTCGGGGTAGAGGGCTCACAACAGCACTTTAAATTACAAAACAACATACGCTTTCGCCGCTACGCCATTAGCTCTTCATTTTTAAATGAGCATGGGACGGTCCCTATCAAACCTAAACAATTTCGGCTTGGATTGATGGAAAGAATAGATCCCCACCTTTCAGAAAATCTTAAGCATGTCCATTTAGGGGTATTAGAGGGCTCACAATAGCACTCTAAATTCGAAATTCAAAGTTTTAGGCCGCCATCTTGGAATTTTCTGGGGTCAAAGCTCTGTTATTTATAGTTTTACGACGAACAAACATGGGACATAAAAGGTACCAAATACGCTGTTCTACAACTTCCTAACACATCTACCTTTCAAAAAATGCATATATTCGGCTGAACAGTCAAAAAACATGAAAATAAGCTACATTTACGGCTGCCATCTTGGATTTTAACAAAATGCTCAAGGTTGCCAAGGTGGCATCAGCCAGATTTGGATTCAGCATAAAATTTACATATAGAATCGATTGAAAACCATTGTATATACCTCCGAACAAGGTTTACCACAAAAACGGCACTTTAGCACTGGACTACAAGAGCTGAAAAATGTGTAATTCCAAACTTTTTTCGAAGTTTTTTTTTCAAAAAAGTGAAAATGGGACCACTTTCTCTGAAAAATGAAAAAAAATGATCCCTATTTACAGTACAACAAAAAAAATTAGAAAAATATGGACTTTAACATATTTCAGCATGTGTGTTTTTTATAGTAAGGAGAGGGGTGGGGGGCAAGGGATAATTTGCCACCGGCCCCGTCTAACAGAGTGTGCAGCCAGGGTCCGCCTCGGTATCTCGGTTAGTATTAGCAGAGGACCGAGCTTGTAAGCAGGAAGTCCTGGATTCGAGTCCCAGTCCGAACAGTTGCCTTTTCATGCTTCCTCGGATTTGTGTATCTTGGGTTCTTACTAGGCCAGTCTTTAATGCCGACTGTCTCCTTCGTTAGCCGATGGGGAAGCTGCTTGAAGACGTATCCATGCAGCAATTAATAAACAATAAATGACAACGTAAAGAATTAACGACGCAAACAGTCTGCACTTTAGACCAGCTTTGTGAAAAAACAAGATGCACTAATCTGAGAAAGAGAGAAAGGACAACTGCCCCGACTGGGACTCGAACCTTGGACTTCCGGCTTAATATGCGGGGCACTCTAACCCTGAGCTGCCAGGAAAAACCGTGGGTATACACTCCAGCCGAGCTTAGTTGCCAATCAACCTTTCCAAGTGGTCACCTAGAGGCTACAAACATACACACGGAGGGAAGAAACTTGCTTCATGGATACACTAGAAATAATGCGAGCACGTGTATCCTGTATTCTCAAAAGGCCAGTCTTTAACGCTTGTTTCGTTAACGCTTGAAACGATTTTCAAGCTTTCGACCAAAGATCGTGAAGGTTACAGTTTAACCTGGCAAAATTTTGATGAAGAGAAAATGTAACTGCAGTGAGAAGACTGAATGTTACGACGGGTGTTCGCGAATCCAAAAGGTTAATGTTAACCAGCGTTAGGGCGCGTTTACGCCTGTGCATTCTCGCAGCTAGAATTTAATCGTGATGGTAAGGGCTCGTTTACGCAACGACAGTTTTCTCGCTCACCAGCTTTTACTTGATCGATACTAAATCTGATGGTTGCTTCTCGCCTTAACCGGAGTATGCGGCTTTCGAGTTGTCTATACGTATTAGTAACCATGGTAACGACGCAGACGCAAATCTTCTCCTCGTGCTTCGTGACACGGCGTACGATGCTTGCAACATTTGAGCATCGATTCATGACAAGAAAACAATTTTTACTGCAGTACAAGACGACGGACTGTTTTTTGTATGCCGGCATTCGATGGTTTACCTTCGATTCGATAGCCACGAAATGGACACCATGTTGGATTTTGAATTCTCGCTACGAGGAGCTATTTATTCTACCGACTTTTGATCATTGCTAGAAGCTGTACTTTGAGGGAGAATAGCAAATTTTGGAAATAGCGTGAAATGACAACAATCTTGTAGCAATGTTTAAAATTACTGTAGCACTTTGTTCTTTATCCGTGTTGTGATTTATAAAACACACAATTTCTTGTCTATTACCGCATTTATTCAGTAGCAACGGGAAACTAATCTTAAATAAATAACGGTTGACTAGCAAATAGCATTCGGCGAGGGAGAATGACTTGTTGCATAAACGCGCCCTAAAGGTGTCATTGCCATGGTAACGACGCTAACTGAGTCAGCTAAATACGCTAAATGCTTGCAGTCTCCGTGACAATAAGATGAATTCCTCCTGACGAAACAATTTCCCCAGTCACATCTAAACTCATAATATTGACTGTTTTCGTTGCGAGGCGAGAGAGCCTTCTCGCTCGTAGAACGCTATTTGTTAGTCAACCGTTATTTAATTGCGATTAGTTTCCCGTTTCTACTAAATGAATGCGATAAATACATATAACAAATTAAATGTATTATAAATAACACCATGGAAAAAGAACAAAGTAAAACAGTAATTTCAAACATTGCAACAACATTGTTGTCATTTCACACTTCCAAAAGTGGCTGTTCTCGCTCAAAGAACAGCTTTTGTTAGTGATCAGACGACGTTAGAATAAACAGCTGCTCGTAACGAGAATTCAAAATCAAACATGGCGTCCATTTCGAACTTATCGAATCGAAGACAAATCGCCGAATGCCGGCATTCAGAAATCAGTCCGTCGTATTGTACTGTAGGAAAAATTGTTTTCTTGTTGTCATCAAGCGACGGTGGCATGTTTGCACGCATCGTACGTCGTGTCTCGAGCACGTGGAGAAGCTCTGTGTCCGAGTTGTTGCCATGGTTACCACGTATAGACAACTTGAAAGCCATATCTTCGGTAAAGGCGATAAGTAACCAGCAGATTTAGTATTAACCAAGTAAAAGCTAGTGAGCGAGAAAATTATCATTGTGTAAACCTGCCCTTACGCCTGCAATCCGAGTCCCGTATTAAAGAAGCTTTAACTTCGACGAAACCTCCAAATTTTCTAATATTTTTCACTAGCAAATAAAGAACAGGGAACTGTTAGCCATTAACGTTCTTTTCAACTGTTACACTTTATTTCGGGACAGCAAGGGACAATATAGTTAGGCAATTCCAAAGATCTTACACATGCTGCGCAGCTGCAGTCGACTCGATCATGAGCGTATTTCGAAGGAGAAAGTCTGGAAGCTTCAACGCAGTTACACAACCACTCAAACCGAAGAGTTGCAGCTTCGTAATTGCGCTCCTGGCCAGTCAAACTAAGAAAGAAATATATATTTAGACAAGAAAAGCTCGATCTTAGCAGTGATTAGCTGCTGTTATATGACAACGCAGAATCTATCCTCACTGACGGAACAGTGTTAACTATAGCTGAATCCTGACAGCGTCTGTGACGTCGTAATTCTACGCATCACATACACCGGATGTAACGGTTTTCTGCAAAAAGAAGCATATTGGCTCTTCTTGTCGTACTACATATTCCTTATTCTTTGCGTCAAGGTGTGCGCTTGTGATCCTTAGAGGCGCGAAAATTTGCTCTCCCTAAAGCCATAACCAGCCAGAAGAAAATATCGCGTGGAGCGATGTGTTACTACAGAGTCACAATTGCCACAATCATAACGGTTGGTATTGCGTTTATCGGTCAATTTTGACGTCTTTCTTACACAATCCCGTGTCGTGATGCAGCCTGAAAGAGAAAGAACGAAATTTTAAGGGACACAGCACATTGCGTAGTGCAAAGACGTCGAAATCGTTCCATTTGAAAATGGTCGACTTGTTAAAGGCACATAACTCCCTCCGGTATATTTTAACAGTTTCACTTCATGCATTACCGGAAATAGTTTTATATAAACTGATTTACCTTTCATTTGCTGGTCTAAGGGTACGATGCAGATGTCAGTAGTGGCGCGTGAATGTTATTAGGCTTGTTTTAAACGGCTCGGTCCGAGCTTTATATAACTCCCGCCACATCGCTGGCAAGCTGCGGCCCTGGAGGAAGGATAACTAATCCTTCGCTCATGTGTGCGACTTGGTCGTACGATGTGTCACGTTGCCGCGGCCCCAAAATGAGTATGACTAGTGTCGTAGAGCAATGCGCGCTGCGGTCGTTTGAACTATATTTTAGCGTAGGTGACGCAGAGTAAAGCGGCCAGAACGGAGGGATTTATGTGCCTTTAACTGATCAGTTCGTTTTGACGTCTTTGGCGTTCAATACAGCTTGGGGCCGTACCGAATTAGGGCGCGTTTATGCAATAAGGCCTTCTCGCTCGCCGAAAGCTATTTGCTAGGCAACCGTTATTTACTTATACGATTAATTTCCCGTTCCTGTAAAATGAATGCGGTAATAGGCAACAAATTAAATGTATTATAAATAACAACACGGATAAAGAACAAAGTGCAACAGTAATTTTAAACATTGGTACAACATTGTTGCTATTTCCAAAATTTGCTATTAGCTTCTAGCAGTGATCAAACGACGGCAGAATAAATAGCCACTCGCAGCGAGAATTCAAAATCCAACATTGCGTCCATTTCGGGGTTGTCGAATCGAAGAAAATTCATCGAATACCGGCATTCAGAAATCTGTCCGTCGTCTTGTACAGCAGTAAAAATTGTTTTCTAGTTGTCATAAATCGACGCTGTCATGTTGCACACTTCGTACGTCGTGTCGCGAGGCACGAGGAGGAGATTTGCGTCCGCGTTGTTGCCATGGTTACTACGTATAGACAACTTGAAAGCCACATTCCTCGGTAAAGGCGAGAAGCAGCCAGCAGATTTAGTATTAACCATAGTGAAAGCTAGTAAGCGAGAAATTTGTCGTTGCGTAAACGAGCCCTTAATCAAGTCTGGTCAAGACTTAAAACAGAACTAATTCAACTGAAAACCATAAAAATGGCATAGTTTTCCAAGCTAAAAGAGCAAATGTCAACAGAAAAGAAAATCGTTGCAAATAGGTTTAGTGATCAGCAAACCTTAACTAGCATTGCAAACATTAACAGAAAAGAATCATTACAAATATTCGGTTTAATGATCGGCAAACATTGACTTACATTGCAAACATTAACAGAAAATAAAATCGTTGCAAATAGGTTTAGTGATCAGCAAACCTTAACTAGCATTGCAAACATTAACAGAAAACATTAACTCAGTCTTAATTGCCACTTTGCTGGCTCTCCGTTAAGCCTAGGTGCTCTCGGTTCGGACCACAAAATGGGTGGCAGTCATGTGGCTCTGATATCACTACTTTCTACGGCGAAAACTTTACGGGTTCCGTTAAATTTGTGGTAGCGATTGTAGGAACTTTTTTTAAACAGCTTTTTTTTCTCAGTGAATGAATGTTGATGGCCAAACTCGTCTAATCTGCTTTTGACAAATGAACAAATAAAGATGAATGATGAAACAGAAGGAACCCAGAAACTTTAGAAAGTCTTGTGTCATTGTTGTTTTTTTCGCAAAACATTGACTTTTCGGTATTTTTGCGACTTTTAAGAGTAGCCTATACCCAACGTTGCACGTAAAAGCACAAGCCCACAAGAACACGTTGAAGTCCTCAAAAGTTTTAAAAATGTTATAATTTTTTTTTACAGTTCTGTACCGGTTTTAACACGTCCTAGCAAGTTCGACCTTGTTAAGATGAACATTTTTCTGTTTCAGGCCCTTCGGATCGAAAACATAAGATACAGCAACATTTCGATTTGACAGGAAAAGGTATTTCTGTCTCACGGAATTTTTTTCGATAATAGCGAAAATTTATTTCTATTTCAAGGAATGTTTTCCGATATAGCGGGATTTTTTTCATTTTTATTTTAATGCGATTTTTGCGCACAAACTAAAATATATACCAAAACTCAAACCATTCTTCTACTAAAAGAACAGTAAACAATAGGATTAACATACTTTTCAAGCCCTAATTTTGTGTTTTAGTCTATTAGAGTCTACTTTTCCAAACTCTACGTTTATTTAACACTAAAATAATTCTGTGCCACCATACAAAATGGCGTAAAGGTATGCCTAACGAGCCATATTTTGTGTCAGTAAATTGAGACTTGCCAGGTTAGCGTTTCATGCTGCCACAGTTGATGCGGGTGCACAATGCTGGCGTGCCGTTTGCATTCTGTATTTAATTTAGTAGAAAAAAGGAATTATCAATGTTTTTCTTCATTTATTCCAACATCTAAAGGACTACTTATAATAAAATTAGTCTTTGCATGCGCTGTACTCACAATTGTTGCCGCAATTAGTAACTAAATTAGAAAACAATAATTAAACGACAATACAACAATGTTAAATTATAAAATTACTTAAATGCTGACAATGCAAATCGCAATCAAATTTAAGCAGGCTATCAGTTGCAACTCTCAATGCAAGTAGTGCCAGACAGAAAAAAACAACCTACCCCCAAAAAACCTCGTATTTTGTGATGGGTCTCTATCCTCTGCTGGTTAGCCATGCCCCTTTTTTTTTTACCGTGGGTAAAAAAAAAATTGATCTGATCTCATTTTCTATCTGACGGTATTTCTATCCCATGAGAAGTTCGATCATTTCAATCTGGTGGGTTTTGGATCTGACGGGTGGTCACCAATTTTCTTGCCTCTTGACTTATGACTTTCTTGTGTTATTCGTAATTTGTTTTTACTGTAAGATTTTCTTGATAATGGCTCTGAGATGAGCCGAAACGTCCAGGTTTAATGTATGTTTGTGCACTTTCTGTTTTTCTGCTGCAACATTTGTTACTCTGAGACAAGACGATTTATCGATACGAGACGAGTTATCGAGACAAGACGACTTATCGAGGCAAGACGACTTATCGAGACGATTCGACTTATCGAGACGAGCCGACTAATGGAAACGAAACGACTAATTGAGACAAGACGACGTATCGAGACGAGACGACTTATCGAGGCAGGACGACTTATCGAGACGAGTCGACTTATCGAGACGAGTCGACTAATGGAAACGAAACGACTAATCGAGATAAGAAGACGTATCGAGACGAGACGACTTATCCAGACAAGACGACTCATCGGGATGACACGATATCGAGACGGAAGAGAAATCACCAAGACGAGACGATGTCGTGATTAAATGGTAAAGTTTCAAGAAAAAAAATCTGTTGTATAGACTGCACGTTATTACTACCGTACTAAACCTGAACATCATCGGTCACCAGTACAGACACAAGATAAAATTTGACCTGAAAAGTCCTAAATTGAGCCCTATTTCATCTTGTGTCTTTGCTGGAGACTGATGAGCCTTAGTAGCGTCCCCTTCTCAGCGAGTTGTTCTGCTGTCAGAAACTCGTAATTATTCAGTCATCTCATCGTTTAGAGTTTTAAACCACGAAACTTGGGTCATGATGGGTTTAGAATCTTCCACTCCATATTAAATTTTCTTTTTCATGAAAGCGGTCCGACATTCGTCTGAACAAAAATAACAATTTTCTAACTCACGTCCCACTTGGTGTTAAAAATGTCTAGGTGACAACTGGATTATCTTTTTCAACTTGCATAGGAAGTAATTTAATTACCGTAATTCCAGAATATTTGAGACGTATCGATCTTGTCGAGACTTACCGAGAAAGAGACGCGATTAAAGCGGGAGTACACGAGATGAGATTGAAATAAGAATCCGTCATTATAACAATCCCATCTGACACCACAACAACAACCCCGAAGTTTGGGTGCTTGTTTGTAATAGCTCGTTTTAGCTCGTTCAAATCAACTGCTCGAAATTCATCATCATACAAACGACATGTTATTATCCACAAACTCGTAATAGGCTGCTGATCGCATTAGCATTGAAATCTGTGGGGAAGGGAGGAGATTTAATCTCGTTAAGGAATAATACTGTTCCCATTCTCTGAATGCTTCTTTCGTAAATTTGTCGAATGAAAGGAAATTAGTTCGTTCGCTAGTTTTGTGAGTGTTTCCTCCAGATGGACCCTAATCGACTGCTAGTCATCCAGATCAATGCAAGATTGACTCATCAACAACTGAATGGTCCATTCTTTCGTATACCTATATCACGGACAGGAATCCACACATCGATCATTCTCCGCTCCTGATTTCATTCTATCAACTCGCCAGCCACTGCCGATTCATACAGTAAGTACTTTAGTTTAACTGACTGATGTAACATAAAAGAAAATATTCGCCATGCAGCAATTCCTTTATCCCTCTTCTGGGGTGCGTTAATCGTCAAACACGAATCTCGAATATATGGTGTGATTTTGACTTGACTTTTGACCATGTCATGTCAAAGATGGCAGGTTGCATCAAATTTACTTGAGTGACGAACACCTTGCCCCTGCAAGTGTCCAGTTTGTGACCAAAAACGAGAAAGGGTAATAACAACATAAGTTCAACCCCACAGCGTGAATTTTGTGTGGTATCTCCTGGTACCCTGGCCGAAGCTAGCAAGCGCAGGCCCGTGGTTAGAGTCCCCATTTCCAAGGACATTTTGCTTAGAATTAATAATATAATAATGAATTTAAATGGATTTTTATGGGCAGTTGGGTACATTTGATATTGTTTTTCATCTTCGCAGAATTAACTATACAGGAAAAGAAATAACACAAATTACAGCAAAATGGTGTTTAATGCGCAATATATAGGCTTGGAACGTCTCAACCACTCCCTGCTTTTACAGCATCCACGAACTTTTAAACTTCAGTGTTAGCATCTGTAACTAAAGCAAAATGTATTAATATTATTACTAAATTAAGCCGAGTGTGCCTTGTTGATATTCGGGTTAGACTGAACTCCAGTTTATCAGTATTGAAGATAAGTAGGAAAATAGAAAGGTCGAAAGTAAAAAAAAAATGTCTCCGTTTTCAAACGGAATTCAATATGGCGTATAAGTCACTGCTCACCAATCCTGTTTTGTCTGGAGGTGACAATTTATAACATTTTCATGAGTTAAAAAAAGCACGGAGAAAAGTAGGGCCGTCATATGATTAAAGCAATCACTTTTAGCACGCTATTTTGCATCGAAGACGGTTATCTTAATTCGATGGTTTCGATTTGAAATTTCTCCAAACCATGAACCTATTACTATTTAGCTATGAAAACTATGCCCATGAAATCAAACGAGCAATTTTCAACTTAAGAAATACGGATGCAATCCTAATTACGTTGCCATTTGGACTTATATGTCAGACTGCCTGAGTGGGGAATCGAACCCACGACCTTTGAAATAAAAGGCCGAGGTCCTACCGCTGAGTTTTTCACGCTTTCTTGTGTGTTCCTTTCGATTTCACTGGTGTGTGGCGCGCAGGGTCAGTAAGACGTCAACAGCATTAGAGTAGATGCCACCCAGAATAAAATTGAGTACTGCAAAAAAGATTGTGCCATGGCAAAATAAAAAAGCTTTCAGCGATTTGCGTGGTACAAACTAATGTAAAACATTTTACATAGAAGAGCACGTTGCCGGTAGTAATAGAATTAATTTTACATTTCCAGTTTAAGTTGCAGTCGGGAAACACTCAAAGATATTTAACTTCATTAGCCTTTTTAATTTGTTGGCAGTCACAGTGGTGTTGTAACTGAGAACATCTGTGAAGGGTTGTTTTGGTTTCATCTGGCAGTACACTTTTTTTAAGGGATAAATGAACAAAATCGCTTTTGGCAACTTTAAGGGTTAACAAACTTTCAGTAAACCAATCTCCAATTAAAATAAGATCTTCCTCAATTTTTTCAGTAGTATAATCAGTGTTATTGCCAACAGTCAGAAGTGCCGTGTCATCAGCAAAAGAAGTAATGTTAGAACTAGTCTTCAGGTTATAAATATCGTTAAATATAAATAAGAAAGAGTAACGGTCCTAAAACAGACCCTTGTGGCACACCAGAAGTTACTAATGCACTATCACTAATGTGAGGTTCAATTTTGGTGACTTGAGTTCGCTTAGATAAATAATCCGTTAACCAGGAGTTCGCAAGGCCTCGAATTCCATAAAGTTCTATTTTTTTTATTAATCTAGTTGATTAACCGTGTCAAAAGTTTTCATCAAGTCCAGAAACGTGCCAAAAACAAATTTGCCAGAGTCTAATGCCTTGTAAATTTGAGTAAGCAAATTTAAAACTGTATCTTCACTACTGCGATTTTTGCGAAAACCGTATTGGTTGGAGTGGAGGAGATGATTTTTTTCAAGGAATTCAGTGAGCCTATTTGTCATTGCCTTTTCAAGAAGTTTAGAAAAAACGGATAGCAAAGCGATTGGCCTATAGTTGCTTGGATCATATCGACAGCCTTTCTTGAAAATAGGAATAACAACAGTGTGCTTTGAAACTTGAGGAAACGTGCCAAGTAGGGGAATAATGCGAGTCAAAGGTTAACATGGGGCCAGCCATCTAACAAAATGAGTGCGTTTCCTCTTCTTCTTCACCTCCACTTACCATGACAATACCGGCTTGGGAAATGGAGGCATTTATGGTTTTCATGGGGGCAGCCATCTTGTGCGTCCGTCCGTGTGGGTCTGCCATATCGCATTATTCCCCTACTGTGCCAGTTTTAAACGAAAGGTTAAAAACGTGAACAAGTACTGGAGCAATGATACGCTTGTACGCTTAATAACATGAGTTGTGATTCCGTCATAACCAGCACTTTTGCCTTCTTCAACCCCCACTCCTCCCCCCTTCATCATCAGTATTCATCAATTGCCTAACCCCTCTTCTTCAGTAATACATCATTCCTAACTCCCCCACCCCTCCTGTAGAAGAGAGTATTTTCGATATATCCCTAGTTTTCGGAGGAACTCTTTTTTTTTTAGGTATTTCTACCCTTTAAAATTTGTTTTCCTGGGGACTATGCTTAAAGGGGCATTGCCAACAAATGACAAGCTCAGTATCTATAGCCATTTACCGCTGTCTAGCCATTACTATCAACAAGCGAAGGAACGCACAAATAAATTTCTTTTCATACAACAAACAAGCCACGTGCCTCCTTAATCTATTTAGTGTAAAGTTGGTGCGCCTGCGTGCAACGAGAAGTAAGCGGTAAAGTTAAGCCTAACGACATCACGGACGCTTTTTTTTTCTACATATCGACCGTTTTGAAACGCAGGTTTTGAACCGCTAGATGATCGCCATCTAGTGACTGTGATGTCGTTAACCATGACCGCCTGCTCCCCGGTGCACGTGGACGCACCAACTTTACATTCAATAATTAAGGAGGCATGCGACTAGTTTTTTTGCGTAAAAAAATAAATTTCTTTGTGCATTCCTTCGCTTGTTGAAATCAAGGGCTACGTTGAACTAAACAACGGTAGACGGCGCTATACCACGCCCCATGGCTGTTTGCTGTGACGTGCGTATCACGTGACTGGGCTAGTCCAATCAGACGGCCAAACAGCCGTTGTTCTCGTTCGTCATTGGCTAACTCATGGTGACGTCACGGCAAACAGCCATTGTGCGTGGTTTAGATGCTGCAGCCTGTCATTCGTTGATTATGCACCTTTGAGTCACAAAATGGCCACGCATCCTCCCCTCCCCCTCGTCAACAATCATCATCAGGCTAGGGTTGGCGCGAACCCGGTTGTACGAAAAAAAGTCACAGGAAAAAAAGTAACAGAAATAAAGTCACAGAAATTAAGTCACAGGAAAAAAAGTCACAAAGTAACCGTCACCGTTTTAAACTGGTGTATTTTGTGTCGAAACACGCCGTGTTAGGACAGTCCATTCGAACACCATCCTTCATTATGTATTCACAAACTAGAATTTATTGATTCTGGGTAGTTACTATTTATATGAGATTTATATTAAACATTATTATTTACTAATTATATTAAATGTTCGTTAATTCTACGTTAAAAGTTAATAACGGACTTGTTTTGAATACCAGTAGGGATTGCCATTCTGGCTTGTGAAATGAGGGATGTTGTACAAATGAACTGTTGTAAAATGATGTATTTCGGCGCTGAGACACATCACTGCCTTTAAGAATACTCATGCTCCCTTATTTTTTCCCTGCTCTGTGGAATGTGCACGACGCCCCTATTAACAACAATCCCAGTACTCAAAGTATTTGTGAAGCATGGAATATTAAGTGTTTCAACTTTGATGTTCATAACTACCCGTCAATCTGGCCCCTCATTGAATGGTCCCCGTCAGGTAAATATTTTTACAATCATCATTTTATGACTTTTTTTCCTAGGCAAATTTGTGACTTTTCCTCTGTGACTTTTTCTCCTGTGACTTTATTTCCGCGCACCGCGAACCCACCTCCCCCTTATTGATGACGTAATACTTTTTAAAACATCCCCTTTGCGAATTGTTTTACATTTGGCAAACGTACCTGAATAAAATTTCACTTTACTTCAATTCGTCGAAAAATTAATTCTTTTTTTTTCTTTCTTTAGCTTTTACAATGACTGACATTCGCCGATCCGTGCTGGTGATTTTGTTGGTTTGTGCTTTTTCCGTCCAGTCCCAAGGCACATCGGATCCGACGGCCGTGATTCGGCGGGATTTGAAGGAAGCAGCGAACAAGCTCTTGACCGAACTGGAACAGCGTCTTAAGGGGACTTTTGTCGAATCTTTGGGAATGACGAGCAAACTTCCCGAATGGCACCGAAAATTAGACGGACTCATCGACTCCATAACGAGCGAGACTTGGAACGCTGTCCAGCCCAAAGTAAAACTACTCGTCGACAAGGCTGAAGATTACGTCACCAAAATGCAGAAATCCATCGCCACTTTCAACTTCCAGTCGATCAATAGTGTTCTGATTCACTTTCAGAACCAAGCCAAAGATATCGCTGCGAGTGTCAAGACCTCCCTCGATAAGCTGCGAGTGGTGTTCAACAAACATAGCACCCCGGGCAAATAAAAGCTATATTAAATAGCAAATCCCAAGGAATTGTTCCAGAAAGATCCATCAGAGTAGACTGTAGAACTTAAGTAGAAATGTAACTAATATTCAATTGAATAAACGTACTGAGTTATTACTGAGTTATTACGTTTGTGATTTAATAAATGAAGAAAAACTAAATAAAATACCAATATTGGGTGAATGCATTAGGGCGCGTTTAGGCAACGATTCGCCTTTGCATTCTCGCAGATGTAATTTAATCGCGATAGCAAAGGTGTCATTGCCATAGCAACAACGCTTCCTGGATTAGTTAAATCATGCATCGTTTGAGCAAATGTTTGCAGGCTTATAGTTCGTGACAGTAAGATAAAGAATTCCTCTTCATGAAAAAATTTTCCTAATAGCTTCTAAACTCAGTTACTGACTCGATTCATTGTGAGCTAGCAGAGCTAAAACCGCCGCCATGTTGGAATTTCGGATAATTCCTAGCTTCTAGCTGCGAGAATGCAAAGGCGAGTCGTTGCGTAAAGGCGCTCTTAGGGAACGTTTACACAACCACTCGCTTTTGCATTCTCGCAGCTAGAAACTAGAAATCACCTCAAATTCCAACATGGCGGCGGTTTTATGTCTGCCGCCTCTGAACGAAAACAGCAAATAACGTGAGTTCAGAAGCGTTTGGGAAAATTGTTTCGTCATGAGGAATTCTTTATATTGTTGGCACGGATTATAAGACTGCAAGTATTTACTCAAACGATGTCGGATTTAGCTAATCCACTAGCGTTGTTATCATGGCAATGTCACCTTTGCCATCGCGATTGAGTTCCTCTAGCTGCGAGAATGCAAAGGCGAGTCGTTGCATAAATCCGCCCTTAGGGTGTACGAATATTTAGGCGACGGACGGCGACGTACACTTCGGCAACGGATATTTAGGCAACGGACATATTCTACCTTTATCATTGTACATAACCGGCCAGTGTTGCCAGATACCCAGACATGTCTGGATTTTTTCCAGACTTTTTGAGTGTTCCAGACATCCAGACTTTTGCTTAAAATTATTTAAAGTCTCCAGACTTTTAAGCGAGCTGCAATTATTTGAATGTACGAAGAATTTTGGTTTAAATGTTGCTAACTATTGTGTACGCCAGTGACGTTGTTTTGCATCTGCGCAGACTGCTAAAGTGTTAAAGTGTATGAATAGTGGCGCCACGTACAGCACAATCGGACATTCTCATGCTACTTACAATAACTCTACGTGACATTAGCGATGCCGATACCAGACGTCGCTGCATGTCAGCATCCTTTTCAACATTATTTTTATACTATCAAAACTGTGAAATTAGCGTGTTGGTGATAATCTCCATACTTTTTGGATGAAATCCAGAGTTATAGGAGTTGTTTTCCCAGACAAACCTTACTTCTATCTGGCAACACTCGTTGGACACTTAAACCATGCGCAATGGCTGTTTGCCGTGACGTCACCGTGAGTTAGCCAATGACGAACGAGAACAACGGCTGTTTGGCCATCTGATTGGACTAGCCCAATCGCGTGATATGCACGTCACAGCAAACAGCCATGGCGTGTGGTATATGCGACGGATATACGGGATGATTCAAAAAACTGTTTACACAAAAATTTATTTTTATTCCAAAGTTTAATAAAAAGGAAAAATAGGGACAGTATTTCAAAATCCAAAACCCCATTCTGGTTCCGAAAAGGTGTCTTGTTTTTCAAAATTTGACTGATATGTTAAAGATTTAAAGATCATCATTGTCATCTTCTACACTGTGTGAATTTGGCAGCTAAAAACTATGGCGTCTTCAACAAACAGCTAAACATTTTAAATGTGTTTATATCGTGTTTTCCGTGCGATAAGTAGAACTATCTTAAGTTTAATGGCATCTTAAATTACACCAGTCTGAAATTAGGACTCATCTTAAACTGGTGGTATCTTAAATTCTCAAAAGCGCAGTCTATCCACTCCATCTTAAATTAAAATGGGTTTACGATTTGTAGGAGAGTTATCTGCCAAAACAACTGAATTTCAGGCGCATCTTACAAATTTTAAGATGTTTTTAAGTTGGGTACACGGGTAGCTGCGAATCCAGGGCGTCAGCTTCGCTAGGCGTTCTGACCCCAGCTGTATATCTCTGGCTTCTTACAGACTCTGGTTCGATCCTGGTGAACAGAAATGTATATGTACGGGCTTTTCTCTGGTTGCTTCACGCACATTTCACGAGATACGGCAAAAAAATAACTGTCTATAGTGTCAGCGGCCTATCTTGAGTTCGCCCCAGAACGAATACAGATAATCGATTGTATGTTTTCGATAGCAGAGCACCTTGTTGATATCCGAGATGGTTACAAAAACAATGGCGGCCGTCGATTAAAGCCGCTCCCTCCAGGAAGATGTAGCCGCTCATAAAATACTGCAGGACTCAAGATACGCTGCGCGCACAATAATAGTAAGTAAGTAGTTTATTATGACGGCTCGAAGTTCATGGTGAACTTGTTTGTGCCATATAAGTCAGGTACAATAGAAAGGCACATGATAACGAATAATATGGAGGTAATATTAAACACATTATTTGTTGACCAGTACTATTTTGAACATAAATCCATGGTAGGCATCAGAAACAAAAATAAACACAACGTAACAGTTTAAGTACAAAAAAACATAATAATAATCACTAAATGAATATTTCACATTTATATATACTAGCTGTAACCCCGTCATAACATACGCCGGTCTAGCCGGTTCCCGCGTACCTAAGTGAAATACTTTACTGGGTAGCACGAAATGAAAATAACTTCGAGGCCCCCAATCTGTCTCCCCCCTGGCCCCCTCTCCTCACATTCTCCCGGTGCAAGGGCAGATTCCCCCCCCCCATGCACCTAATCACTGGTAGCCCTTTCCCCTCTCCACTGCCCCCTCCCCCTTCGAATTCCCCCATTGTGTGGTGTGAATATCCCCACCCCCATCGCCGCTCCCCCTCCATTTGAACCCCTATTGTTTGGTTTTCGTAGGGAAGTAAATGTCTTTTTGCAATGGAGGACACTGCTGTTATGTTGCTGAATTGACTGTTCGTCCGTTCTGACACTAAGTGCGATAAACCCAGCAACGATCGTGCAGACATTGATTGTTCCTCAACCATTTTTGAAAGCTCTTCTTGATTGTTACAGGACACAAACATTGTAACGCACACACAAACGTTTGTAACTGATTGTTATGCACACACACCTGATGATTTTGCTCAGTGCCACCCAAGCCTTTTATATAGATAGATATCTAGACATACGCTAGTGTGTCGCCGCCAAGTAACAGTAGATCATCCCATTGTAGACATCCGATTGTTAAAAATTGATTGTTAATGATAAAAAGGCGGCGCACTAGCAGACATGTGTCTGTTAACTGTAAGCAACTGAAAGCATATTTTGGCATGTTCAGGATAAATCCCAATGCGACAGAAATGTTACAAATTGTGGAAAATGTAAGGGGAAGGGTCAGAGATTAAGAAAAACTAAAATTTAAAGGATGAGTGTCCACCAATCATAGAGAAAAAGATGCGTCAATAACGTTGTTTTTATGTTACTGTCTAGTTGGCTAGCTAGCTAGCTCTAGCTAATAAGATTTTTCCCATGTTAAATCCCATAGACTTTTTGCTCATGGCTAGCGCAAAATTGCGAAGGCCTACGTGCCTGAATTTTTGCACACGGATACTTGGTGATCTGAGGATGGCCCTTTTGTTGGTTTGGTGGTTGTAGGGGTCAGGACAAATGCGTGGGAGGGTTTTGAAATTTGCCACCGGCGAATTTAAATTTCGTTTCTTTTCCAAGTTGCAACCAAAGATTTTAAGCAACAATGGCTTGAACAATCAAGACCGGTCCTTAGATTTATTGGAAAAACCTGGACGAACTAAAAACTGAACTGTAACGAAGGACAAAATAAAGAAACATTAACGTTGCCGTGGACTGCGTAAGAATAAAGGGATGCACGTTAGATGATGGTTACGCAACAATACGAGCATACACGAGCTAATGGTTTTTTTTTTGTTAATAACCCCCCAAAAAATGCTTCGCGTTCTGCTGTTTTAGTAACAGCTACCTTCGGGGGTTTCTGCATGACTAAATGTGAACTAAATCTTGAAAAATTAAGGGGAAGTTGCAGGGATAAACAAAACAACTGAAGGGGATGTGCTGATTGAGTGAGAGAAGCGAACGAAATCATCGATTGTTAGTCAGTCTGTGCAAAAATGAGATTGAAGCATCCTAAACAGACGGTGTAACCTTATGTACGTTCACAGTCCTATGAAAGTTGTGATATCCACCCAAAACCAAAACTGGTTTTTATACGTTGTTATACAACCACGTTTAAACGGTCGGCCTTTGAAGGTAGTGATATCATTCCACCAGGGAAAGGCCGCCAAGGTTAATCCTATTAGCCAAGTTAATCGCACCGAATAATACTTTGGACGTTAAATGAAAACTAGAAGATTGCT
>JAHWFP010240372.1:44542-62794 GCA_023313725.1 Lithobius niger
AGTTTTCATTTAACTTTCGAACTATTAGTAGGTGCGATTAACTTGGCTAATAGGATTAACCTTGGCGGCCTTTCCCTGGTGGAATGATATCACTACCTTCAAAGGTCGAGCGTTTTTGGAAACTTGGCGGGTTTTTCTACCAGTTTTGGTTATGGGTGGATGATATATGTATGCATATGCACACTATATTTAAAAAAAAATCAGACCGAAGGTTTGGGCACTGCTTAATCGATTTCTTGATTAAGCAAGAAGTAATCGAATAGTTTATTTTTAATCTCATTTATCCCATCAATTTGGAGCAGTTCAATAGGGATTTCATGTTTAATGGTGGTACCTCTTCCACTTCCGGAAACGTCAATTACGGGAGGCAAGATCAGCGGTTCGGTAGGTGGTGCCATCTTTTGATGCCGAGCGGCGAATTTGCAAAACGGAAAAAAAATTCCACATATCCTGCCAACAGATGGCAATGCACAGAAAAATTTCTCGGCTTGATGTTTTCAGTGCGTTGCGGAAAGCACCACTGAAATGTGAGTTGGCCGTTTATTCAGGGAGCGTCGCAGCGTTGATAAAATTAATCGCCTTTCGTTATCGGCTCCATTAAGCTCTGCAGAGAAGCCAGTTGTTCGTTTCGGGCGGAGCTTCCCATTACAACGGGTCTTCGTAACGCGCAGATTACTGCAAACAGTTCTTAGCAATTTAAATCACGTGGAGGCGCCGAGTTCGTTGGTTAACGCAGGGAAAAGATGCATTTTTTGATCTTCGGTATTTTTTTGTGTGCTCACAATGCTTTTATTCATTTTTTTCCGTACTCACTAATACGACCGGATTGAGAAGGCACATGATTGAAATATCGCGCTGAGTATGTGGTCTCGAAATTACATTATCACTCACTCCTACTATCTATTTAATCTTTCTATCTTATCTGCATATTATGAAATGGTGTTCATACTCAAGTACGCCATTTGTAGTTGAACTGGGCTCGTGGGTTAACAACCACACTCGAAAAGGTCTATTCCAACCAAAATGAGATGATTTCGCCAATTTTCGACCGATTTTGACATTCCAATATTTCCAGTAGCAATTCCAGAAGAGCGGTAGTTTATCGATCATTTTTCGATAATCACGAGTGGCGTTTTGAACCGAAACAACACCAAGCACTTGTGCGAAGTGTTTTATCAGCTAGGGAATGCAACGAGTTATTGAGAAAAATGATCCATATACTTAAACAAGAGATTCGAGTGATATTTGCAAAGGGAATACCGCGTTGCTTTAAAAACAAGATGGAGGGGTTAGGTTAGGGATTTCAAGATGAAAAAACGTATCTGATAATTCTTGGGGTTTTTTTTCCCACAAAACAAGCATCATGCTCGACTTAGACGGAAAAAAAAAAAGACCACGCGGGAAAAGACGAGCAACGGAAATCTTAATTAAGCTTCTTAAAATCAAAAATTCAAATCGAAACCGTAAATCGAAATTACTCTGGAGAATCGTTTTGCGGAAAGAAAATAAAAATGTTCACACGGAATACCACTCGTGCTTTTATGAAATCTGTAGTCGGTGCGTTTTAGCACTCAACTGCTTTCCAGCCAATTTCCCTCGACCTTTGGTCTTGGAAAATTAAATCTAGGAATTGGAGTTTTGTGCTAAAACACACAAAATATTGATTTCATGGAAGCACTTGGGGTATCAGAGCCGATAATATCCGTATATGCTCAATTATTACCAAATGCTTTGTCTCAACGAGAGCTTTTCGGTATTTTAGATTATAAGCCAGTAAGTCAATTCAGCGGTGTCCATATCCCCCCCCCCCAACTTGAGTAGCTGAGGAGGTCCCCAATGAAAAAAAATCCACCCCTCCCCCCAGCCAAAAAATATTTTCAATTTAAAATGACGGTATATACTGCCGAAATAATAACAGGGGTGCTGCCGGGAGTACCAACCTTTTTCACATTTCCACTTTTAATTTTTTTCACATTTTTCGCATACCCACTTTTCATTTTTTCACATTTATCACAGTCCTGCTTTTTGTTTTTTCACATTTTTCACGTAGTACCTACTTTCATTTTTGTATCAGTATTTCTTCGTTTTCATACTTCACCAGTTTCACATTTCTTTAATAAAAAAATTTTTTTCCAGTAACCATTGTAATTTCTCCGTAATTTCACTCAAGAGAGCGAAACGACTTCAAAGCGACTCCGCCCGTAAACCAACCAATTTTCTTTTGTGTGGTCTAACCACAGGCATGCCTACATAATTCTGGACCCAAAATTAGGGCGGATAATTTGATCGTTTTTACTTCGTTTGTGCATTTTGTCTTTTTTTCACACCAACACTCGTATTTTTGATATTTTCACATATTATTTTACCACTGGCAAATTTTCACATTTTTTCATACTGGCAGCATCCCTGTAATAACTAAACGATCGAATGTATTGATCAAGTGAACTTGGACTTCTCATATGCTCATGACTCATTATGTATTTTGAAAATTCCAGTAATGGGAGGCATTTTTTTGGTATTTAATTTAATTTTATATTATTTATTACATTTCATTCACTAAACCATGCGCCATGGCTGTTTGCCGTGACGCGCGTATCACGTGACTGGGCTAGACCACTCAGACGGCCCAAGATCCGCTATTCTCGTTCGTCATTGGCTAACATCACGGCAAATAGTCGTGGCTCGTAGTATAATTTCATTAAAATAAAATAAAACTAAAAATAAAATTTAATGAAAAGAAAATTTCTCCCACTGCCCCCCCCTCCCCTGTATTGGAGTTGAGGAGCTACTTCTCACAGTACCCTTCTGTGGGCACCCCATCTTCAAGTCCTTAAAACTTGAAAATCATTTTGCACACGCAGATCTACTCAGTCAATTCAGCGCCAATATACTTGTAATTATCGTAACAAATTAAAAAGAATTAGAAAACAAAATTATTACCTGAGCAAAAAACGGCTTCGCCGTTTAGAAGAAAAAAACATTAGAGCTCGTATCCCCATACTCACAGCTCTGAAGATATACGAATAAAAACGGATAAGAGTTCACTCAAACGCAACGAACTATAATTTGTGTTCATTTTGTATATGCATTTTTATCTTTCAATTTTGTAGCGTTTTGCTGTTTATGGCGTCTATTTTGTGTGTGTTCGTGGGTTTACGTTTTGCGAATTGGAGTACAAATTATAGTTCGTTGCGTTGGAGTGAACTCTAATCCGTTTTTATTCGTGTACCTTCAGGGCTGTAAGTATGGGGATACGAGCTCTAATGTTTTGTTTCTAAACGGCGAAGCCGTTTTTTGCTCAGATAATTTGTTGGCTTTTTTCGCTTCCATTTTAAATGTGTCCACTATCCACCGATTTTTGTTTTCGAAAAAACGGTTCTTTAGAAATGGTTACTAATGTTTAGGTTCCGCCGAAGGTTTGTCCCATGATTATTATTTGATGGCAACAAATTAGCGTATTTCGGGATTTAGGATACGTGATCTCGATGAGATAGTTGATTCTGGATTGTTTCAGTATCGCGGCAACAATCGTGGAAACAATTCAACTGGCTTCCTGAAGCCCGCATTGAAAAAGTAAATAAGTCACTCAGTCATGTCGGCCGTCCAATTTTGAGGCCGTCTCAAAATTCAAGACTTCGCAGCCTACGGTTTAAAACTTGAAGATTTAAGGAAAAATCAAGAATATTTAATTTTGGTTCTCCACAACGAGCTAGCTAACTCAAACAACAACAATGTTATTGTGCGCCTCGCCTACTGTTACCATATTGTTACATGTTGCAGCATTGTAACATTTTGACATTGTTAGCCGCTCCGCCGCCTCCTCCTGTCCAATTTTCTGAAATTCTCGTGCGCAAACGAACTCTAAGTGCTGCCGGCACTGCCCTGCCGGCAGTGCTAATGTTCACGAAGTACCGCACTACAAGTTGACTAGATACTTGACCCTTATGCTACAAAATTGGTTCGCTTCAATCGCACGCCCCTACTATCTGTCTCTCTATCTACCTATCTATCAATCTTATCAACTTTTTTTCCTAAAAAAAAAACACACAACAAAAACCATCCATGATTTGTTTAAATAAGTTTATTTTACTTCTTGTAAAGAAGACAATAATTCTTATATTACATATGTACGATTTGGCGTCTGAGCACCAGTTTTTTTTTTAACGGGAATTATACGTTATTTATACAATTATTCCCGCTTTATGGCCGCTGAAGATGAATATGCAAATGAGAATGATGACGTGAATAATGACGTAGATGAGTGGGTGGGATGTTTATCTGTCGAGGGGATCGTCAGCTCCAGCATCTGTGACTTTCCTGAGAGCGGCCACGTTGGACTCCAGCGTGGACAAGAGAAGAGAAATGGGGAAGAGGGGAGTCTTCACTGCGATGCTCACTTTGTCGTTGTCAAGGATACGCTGAACGGCATTCTGGGAGTTGCGAGTAACAGAGTGGAGACGACGAACCTGAATGGAATGAAAATTATTTGTTAAAAAGGTCAGTAAATTCCGTAAACACGTCAGCCAAAAGGATATCGACAATTATTCATACAAGAATAAATAAATAAATAAATAAATAAATAAATAAACACAAGGAGTCAATTTTATGGACTGCTACAACGATAAGTGAGAAGCGAGAATTAACGCTCCATCTAACGGTCGCCACTTATATTTTGAAAGTGTTCGTTTTGGCTTATCTTTCATAATGAGCGAACCTTTGATCTCGCGATGGATATCGGGCATGGATATCAGGCAAATACCGCTAGGAATTAGTTATGCAAACTAAAATTGACCTTGTAACTTTCTTGAAAACATAGCAAACAAACTAAGTGTGGTGGTGATTTGGTGGATGTCTAGTTTCTTGACACAGTTTTTTTAAGACAACAAAAAGCAGTGCGTTAATCGCTTGTGGATAACACCGTGTTATCATTTGGGATTCTCAGACCAAGGTTATAACGGACTACATAACTAATTTACATAATGTTTGAGTACAAAATTGTTTAGATATCGAGAAATTCTGTTTTAAACACTGTCATAATGCCACTTTCCAGTATTTGCTTGAAAAAAAAATTCATTTCACTCAAAATATCAAATCTTTTTACAACAATATTTTGAGTTTGTAAAAAATGTATTAAAAAAAAGTACATTTTACCCTGTGTTTAAAAATCTCGTACTGTCTGTCAATTTTGTGGTTTAAAATGATTTCAAGATATTCTAATAATTTCGTATGAAATTATCTTATTCTTTTGATGATGGTTAAAAATTTCCGTTTGAATTTTTTGACGAGTACCTGCTGAGAGACGACAGATTACCTATTTTAAGACGGTTTTTCCCCCCTAAACCTGCTTATACTGCTTTCCTTTTCTTTTTTTTCTTTATGTGTGTCACGGCACACATAGTAGTTGTTTTATTTAAACTTTCTTGAAATGTTTATCTCATATTAAGTCTGCTCGTGCAATAAAAATCAAAAGTGTGAATATGCATCGAGACGCTAGCAAGAACACCTATGCTAGAAAAAAAAATGCTTCCTAAAAAAATTTACATTTTATGTGACTGTTTTTCTTGGCCGGAAGCATTCTTACCTTTCCGCATATCGTCATTTCCGCCCTATTCAGACGTACATCCGGCCGACATGTTGGAAACTACTTCTTCCCCATTTCATCAGAAAAGTTGAAGGAAGGGATGTAGAGCGAATCAAACAGGGAGTCTTTGATCCGAAAAGAAATTGAGAAAGGACACCAAATCACACCCCAAAACTGGTCTGGTTGACTTTATAGGCAGAGCACTAAAATGTGCTTTGTCTGCTTATTATTATTATTATTATTTTATTTTTTATGAAGGGGTAGACCTGCATCACTGTTTTATTCAACTCTATTTTCTAATATGATTAAATTAACTACTAGACATTATAATAATTATAAGTCTACTATAAGCAAAAATCGTCTTGTTAGTTGAATCATCACCACTCCCCCCCCCACACAAAAAAAATTATCAACCCCAAAGTCGACTTTCTCAATCAGAAGTTGACAAGCATTATAAAGAAATGCATTCTAGAAATTGAATTTATAACATCTTGCTTATGTATTCCATATACTACCGTGGTTGTTGACAAGGTGGATTGATTGAGGGGGGGGGGGGGGGGCTCTCCATACTCCAGGCTAACGCAATACTTGTAAAAATATTTGGAAAAGGGGGCATTCGTTGTCTTCAAATGCAAGAATCATTCTGCACAATCGTTCTATGAACAGCATCGAAATGAACAGCAGCACTGTCGTATTCAGACCATCGAATCCGCATACCTGACGAATGCAATCAACTTGAAAGTGTTACTGGTTTTTTTTTGGGAGGGGGGAGGGTGCGCGTGCCTACTCCGTCGTGTACCTCAAGGTTTCGATAGAGTAGAGGAAGCAGAAGAACACATAAATTTGTGGCATATGTGGCCACAATGCTTCTTTACGTCAATTATTTATAGTCTAGTTACGTCATCCGTGAATGCTCACGAATGCGTCGGAAAACCCTCTGGCAACTGTGTAACAGCTTTAACTACAGTCACATATTCTTAGCATGTGACTGATCAATTGTATATATATTTTGGTTACGTTAATAAACATGTCATTTGCCCTCCGTTGCTCGTATGAATTAATACCGTGAAAAATAGATTAGGCTACTCGGCCACCTGGCCTAAGGGCGCGTTTACGCAGCGACTCGCCTTTGCATTCTCGCAGCTAGAACTCAATCGCGATGGCAAATGTGATATTGCCATGGCAACAGCGCTAAATGGATTAGCTAAATCAGACATCGTTTGAGTAAATACTTGCAGTCTTTTAATCCGTGCCAATAATATGAAGAATTCCTCATGACGAAACAGTTTTTCCAAACACTTTTGAACTCACGTTATTTGCTGTTTTCGTTCTGAGGCGGCAGACATAAAACCGCCGCCATGTTGGAATTTGAGGTGATTTCTAGCTTCTAGCTGCGAGAATGCAAAAGTGAGTGGTTGCGTAAACGTGCCCTAATTCAAAGGAAAGATTTCACAAAAATACTTACGCGCTCCCTGAAGAAAGACATGGAGTCTACGATATCTCCGAGGGCGTTCTTGCCCACATCGCCGGCTACTTGGCGGACTTGGTCACCGACGGCCACCGCCTGGGTATCGACGCTGTCGACGAATCCTTGGGCGGTGTTGATCAACTGGCGAGTCAAGTTGCGCACGTGCTTGATGAGGGGCTCTGCCGCCGCATCGATGATGCCCTTCGGGGGCTGTTCCTTATCTGCTTGCTTTTCATCGCCTTGGGCCACAACGCAGCCGACGAGAAGAACGGACAACACAATTGTGCGGAAAGGACCGACCATTCTGAAACAGAATAAAATGAAGGAATATTAAATAATTGAGTCTTTCCCAGAAAAGTGTGAACGAAGTTTGGTGACGAAATTTCATAAATATAACTGCAAGATGACGTCGTTTCCTCTAACTACCGTCGATTTACCGTTAAAAATCACTTACGAAATTCTAAGTCCTTCCTTTCTAAAATTAAAAAAGGTTTTTAATTTATTTTTGGTTTAATTAATGTGTTGGTTTATATCATACATTAAAACGACTTAAATAAACGAAATGAGCTATAAATATTAATGAACGAAAAAACACAGTGGAGGCAACACGAGAATTAATTTCATTATGATTGCTGCTCACTTGTCATCGTCATCTGTTCACAATATTGGCTCCATTGTGCTTCTTACTTTATTATTAAAAACTGTCCGTAGTTTTATCATCAGAAATTGCTGCTCACTTACACCACTCACAACAGTTTCATCATTATACTTGAATAGGCGTTTTCTTCAGATTTAAAACAGCTGTTAGCTCTTTTTGCTGACATTAAAGGGATACACCTCCCAGCGCCATTTTTCTCGATCCTCCACATCAAGTATGGCTCCAAAGGTCTATTTACTTACCGCTAGTCTTTCCCTTGCTAAAAATCCGTTTTAAAATGTGGCTTCTAGGAGATTTCCTGTTGAATATTACTAACTTTATTTACGTTCGTCCCGAACTTATATGATGCATCCGCGCCTACAATGACCTAAGCCTAAGACTTAAGTTTTATCTGCGTGTGCGCAGTACTAATTTTAATAGTTTGCTAGTAATTACTATGAGACCAAAAATCAAAAAGGCTAATGCAGTAAAAATTAATATTAATTATTCCAATAGATTTAGTCTAGAAAATTATAAATTGTGATTTTAAAATACAAGAATCATTCCGGTTTTTGACGACACAATCAATGGGTTCACGCTGGCTGGACTATTAGGCGCAAAGCCAACTGAGACAGTAGCTACGTTTTTCGCTGCGAGGAACGAAGCTACCGTCTCAGTTGTACGTAGCTGTGGTAAATACGCGGATGTGATCGTCGCGTGGGTGTTATAAGGCATGCGGAAGGTTACAAGGCAGGCCGATGTTGCTTTTAAAAGGTAACGCAAATTGTTCATCACCTCTGTTCATCCCCTACTCATTCACAAAATCGTCAAGATGAAACTAAAACTCAAGAGTGAACCAAACGGTAAATCGGTAGAAAAAAAAAAAAGTAATCGTGAAAACGTAAGACCTAAATGATTAAAAAATTTCGTGTATCCAATTTTTGCCCGAGTTTGGCGAAAGTTTGGCCTTGAACCATGGACCAATACGCTTGAAGTCCTCATTCCGCTGTATTCATTCCTGTCTTATTTTATGTGAAGTGAACCTTCCAACTAACACACATTGACACAGTAACGTACGGTGCTTAAAAAGCAAGTGGGGTAGTCGAGCATCCTGCGCTATCATAGTGGAGTAAGAATACATCATAGACTACATTCCATCATGCTTTGAATATGTTGAATACTTGCACGTTTATTCTTGACCGTTATTAACACCTCAAAATAGAAAACGACAATTTACAACAATTTAGTCAAATTAAGAAGCATTAAAAAAAAACACAGTTCATTTTTCTACTAGGTATGCCGGCCACGGATCTAAGAACAAAGTCGCATCTAATTTTGAAAAAAATCTTCTTTCCGGCTACTAAATTTTCTTTACATATTTCTTTTTTTTTTAATTCTGAAACGTAATTGTGTTGTAAAAACGTTTAAAAAAAAGAACACAGATTAAAGATCGCTGTGATTTTGATTTAACCGCTCCTTCCAAATCCAAAAATAAATTTCTGATCAACTGCGTAAATTGCTGTCAAACGTTCATCTTTCGTTTATCGATGTCCAACAATTGAAATATAAAAAGTTGCTCCATATTTTGAATTTTACTTTCTTCCGCTGGGCTGGGATCATGATAAAATTTGGGCTATTTTACTTTAACGTTGTACAGTCGGGATGCTTTGAAGAGACTACTTCATCATACAAAAAAAATCGAAGAGTAAAATTACCTACCATGTAGCAGACATTGTAAGCCCCTAAAAAAATGAGGAGCACTAATATTACTGCTCACTTGTCATCCTAAGCAGTTCACTATGTCGGCTCTATTGTGGTCTTTGTTTGCACCTAATAATTAAATACTGATTTAATTTCATGAAGACAGTATGCTTTCGCCATTTAAAGTGGTGATACTCATCCACCAACTGTAATCCGAACTGTAATCACTCAAGCAGCTTAACTAATGCCTGCCAATAACTTGACTGGCGATGCACTAGCGCATTTCTAGATAATCGTCCCTACTTCCGCAAATTGGAGAACTGCGCTGATAATCCAAAACAATTCCATAGCACGCAAAGATACAAAACAGTGTAATAACAAAACATGATGCACTGTTGCGGCGCTTTCCTTTACGTCGTTTACATTACCGATCACTTTTGATAAACCGATATCGAACCAATCTAATCCAATAATTATCGTCAATAAACTTGTTCCATTTTTTGGTTAAAACACGACGCATTTGTCACACGGGTTTAACGCCTTTTTAAAGTAAAACAAATGTCTTTATTTCTGCCTTATTTTCCTTCAAAACTTTTGAACGAAAATAGCTATTGGGTTTTTTTTTTTTGCCCTTAGAAAGTTGGTCATGACAAAAAAAAAACACCTTCAAAACTGTGTTTTTTCCTTTAGGCTTCTAACGGTGCAAATCCATCGTTCAAATCCGTTACACAACGGCTCGGTTTTGAAGAGAATAAACCCCCCGATTACCGATCTAAAACCGCTGGCCATAAAATCGGCCAACATCGGTTCCGCTTGATCGGTACAATAAACAATACTAGGGTATAAAAACTGTTATCGCTAAAAAAAAAATTTCCGCTGTGCTACCAGACCGCCTTACACGTTCGCCGTATAAGTAAACGTCACTCACGTTGACTCCCATGTATGTAAGGTAGGCCTGTAACAACAACGCAGTAAGCAATGAAAAGTGAAAAGTGAAATCTTACCTGTATGATTGAAGGATGCTTGGACTTGAATTCACGTTTCCGCACTCACCTTTCCTATTTATACGTCGACACTTTGGCACTGCCCTCCTTCTCAGCCCTCATTGGACCACTTCTCTGGAAGCGACCTCCTTAACACATATCACTCACTTTTTCCCTTAAAATCGCCTCCTCCCCCATCCCCCCTCTTTCCCCGGAGGCCAAATAACCTCTAGCAATGATGTCACAGGAATTGTTTGGCTGAGGGTGGGTGATGCCATTGCAAATAACATCTCCCTCTTATTAATGAAGTACGGAGTATCCAGGACGGATGGTGGACAAGCGAGAGAGAGTGGAGCGTTGAACTCCGGACGAGAGCGGGGCAACGGTCAGTGGGCTGTGGATCACGCGGCCAAATGGAGGCTGGTGCACGGAAACACTTTCGTTTTTTAGACCGCCGGTCACAATGAGCGTCCAGCGTAGCGTGCCATATAGTCAGCGGCTATTTTCGAAGGCTGATTGGCATTATATTAAAGGGCAATTACATCCATTTTGACATGCATGTTTCACTTTTGGATCACTTTACACAATAACTAAACACAAGAATTGCAGTAATTACTGCATCACCAAAACACGACACGCAGGTCGCCATTGTTTTGCTGGACCGCGCAGAAATTAATGCCGACAGACGGATCTCTTCGATTTCGACTCGCAGCCGATTGAGATAGCTGTATTGACTGTGAGGAGCTCAAGCGTCTGACAGCCTTAGCTGGCCGCTACACTGCCAGCCAGCTAAGGCCGTCTAACGCTTGAGCTCCTCACAGTCAATACAGCTATCTCAATCGGCTGCGAGTCGAAATCGAAAAGTGACATCTGTCGGCATTAATTTCTGAGCGTTCCAGCAAAACAATGGCGATCTCCGTGTCGTGTTTTGGTGATGCAGTAATTAAATTGTTATATCGGACGTAAGTAACGTATTCTTACCGCAATTCTTGTGTTTAGTTATTGTGTACGTGATCCAAAATTCAAACATGCATGTCAAAATGAATGTAATGGATGTTTGGCCCGTCTTGTTCATATTGTTTTAAAATCACGCTGTCCTGCAAAGGGTTGATCTTTTTCCCCCTCCCCGACAATAACCAAACATCGAACCAATCTCTCAGGTGTGACAAGGCATGTGGCATATTAATTTTTATATAATATTAGAAATTTTATTGTAAAGTTTCATATCGTGGGCGAATTTTGGCATTTTCGCATCGTCACTGTCAGGTTTAAGATCAGTGAAAAACATCAAGAAGTAAAATAAGAATAAATCAAGCAAAACTGCATTCTAGAAACCAGGAAGTTCTTAGGTGGCTTGAAATTCAATAGTCACCTTTCGGACTTCAAAATTTAGAAATCCATTGACACCCTCCATCCACCTCCCGTAACCTCACCCCCCAATATTAAATCTGTAATTGGATAGCTATGTCCCAATGCTGACACTGTCTTTGTCACGAAAAAGTAACACATATTCACTGGTCAATACCGACAAAGCCAAAAACATATGTATAGGTACAGTAAAAAGCAGTATACGCAGTTTATGCTATTTGTAAATAGTACCACACGTTTCAAAGCTACAAAAGAGGCTTTATGATTTTCCAAAGTTGGAAACTTTTAAAAAAAAATATTAAAAAGCGAGTAAAGAAGGCACCACACAACCAGGCCACATGATATAGGCGCCGGGAACCCCCAACGGCTGCCCTGCTCGTTTTAAATTTGTTTTGAGTCTACAATTTGGAAAATGAAGCCAATTTAATGCAGCTTTTAAACACAAGGTACTGTTTTTAACTTGACTACTGTGTAGTGCTTTTTAGTAATGGCCTATACGTATTTATGGAGTAATCTTGGATCCAGAAAGGCCAGAAACCTTTTACTGTACCACCTTTTACAGTTTTATCTCTGTCCTGGCTCCACAAGACCATAGTCCTTTGTTCTATGTCTCGACGTAAGGAGATAGACAGATACGTTCATTTCGCGCAAAGCATTTGGTGTATGACCGTTTCGCCGAATCCCGTTTCGCCGAATTTTAATCAGTGTCTTAATTTTCGACGAAACGGGAATTGCCTTTCTGCCGAATCCCGTTCCGCCGAATAATTTTTTTTTACAAATCACGTGGCTCGCTCGCGCTTCCCCCGGCTAAACATATAACATCAAAAACCGCACGGAATCGCAAATTCCTTGCAATTAGGCATGCATGTTTAAATTCTCAAACGTCAAATTCTTTAAGAATAACTTGATTTGGCTAAACAAGATTCGGCGAAACGGGAATTACCCTTTTGCCGAATTTTAATCGGAGCTTAATTTTTGGTGAAATGGGGAAATCTTTCGGCAAAACGAGATTCGGTGAAACGGGTGTACACTAAGCATTCGTACGAAACATTTGCAACATTCGTATATTCTGTGTTAGAGAGTAAACACTTCAGTACCATTAAAAAAAAAGTAATGAAGGTGTGAACAGGTAACTACAAGTTCTGTACGAAGAAAAAACAAGGAAACACAAACGAAAAAAGATTTCAAGATCAGTAAGGCTAACAAACCATTCGCGGACCTTCGATTTGGAAACATGATGATTTTAAAGTGACACAGTAAAGCATTATAAATCTTCGGCGCCTGATAAACAAAACATTTAGTTAGAATTTCCCGCCCAGATTTTCGGAACGTAAATTGAAGGCTTGGAGTAATTACCTCACTTCGGTGCGGGAGGCGTTTAGTTGTACCCGAAGGAACAAATAGCGGGTAACGTCATACAACAGCTGCACACGTGGCCTACCGGTTGCCATGAGTACAAGCCTGGAGTACACGCGGGACATAAACATTTAAAACGTTATTATTATGGTACAAGAACGGCAAAGCGTGTGTAAGTTGAAATTTAGTAATTGTTATAAAAAATGACTTTAACGATGCACATGAAAACAGCTCCGATAATACAAACTGTTATAGGCGAAACGATTGCACACGATTTCATACTATTTCACACCGCATCGGTCGTCGCTGTACCAAATGTGTGCATTGATTCGCTTGTACCGGCCGGCGCTGTTGTAATATCTTGTTAATAGAGCCAAATGTGTCGCCAGATGGCGCAACAGCATGAGTTTGATTCGCTTGGGCTTGCCGTTAGACTGTTTGGGACCACATCTAGACTTCACTCAAGCGAGCTGAACGACTTTGGGTTTCCGGAGGTGCGCAGATAGAAATGTAGTACTTCCACCACTGGATACCCCAGCCATCAAAGACTCTATTGTGAATTTTGACGCTAATGACCAAGCTGTCGACGCGCCATTAAGCCTCAATTCCCCCCCCCCCCCCCTCTATTGTGAATCACTAATTGCTTGGGCAATATTTCAAAGACGGAAAGCCAAAGGCTCAACAAGAATTAAATAAATACAGATGCAAACCTATTTACGTTGCCTTTTGGACTTATATGTCAGGCTGCCTCAGTGGGGAATCGAACCCACGACCTTTGAAACCAAAGGCCGAGGTCCTACCGCTGATACATACTGACACGGCCAAAAGGAAACGTCCATAGGCAGCATTTAATACGTGCATATATACAGCGTTCCATTCGTTTCACTTGGAGTGTGGCGCGGCAAATAAGCGTTCCTCCTGTGGCGGTTGGAAAGTGTATGTTTATATGTATATATGCACGTGTTAAATGCTGCCTATGGACGTTTCCTTTTGGCCGTGTCAGTGTGGCTCAGCGGTAGGACCTCGGCCTTTGGTTTTAAAGGTCGTGGGTTCGATTCCCCGCTAGTCTGACATGTAAGTCCAAAAGGCAACGTAAATAGGTTTGCATCTGTATTTATTTAATTTTGGGGCCTGAGCTTGCTGACTGTAGTTTTGTCCTTGGCACGATTCCCCTAATTAACTAAATACGGATGCAAACCTATTTACGTTGCCTTTTGGACTTATATGTCAGACTGCCTGAGAGGGGAATCGAACCCACGACCTCTGAAATCAAAGGCCAAGGTCCTACTGCTGAGCCACACTGACAGGGCCTCTAATTAATGGTAACTTGGTAACAAAACCGAATTGTGTCAGTCTTCATTTTCCTTGAAACTACGAACATCTACTAACCTTTGGGTTTTTTAATCTAAATTATTTTCCCCAAATTGTTCCCCAACTTAACCGACTTAATAGTGACTGCCCGGCTATTGCATGCAGTCCAGGCAGTCAGCGTTAAGTCGGGTAAAGGCGCCTTTTCACCTTTTCACCGTTTCAACTCCTAGATTCAGCACCGTAGAATCTTCGAGCAATATAAAGAAAATAGCGGTAAATTAAAAACGGAACAACACTATTTGCTGCAGCGCTACGATTTTTATAACTAAAACCAGATCACGTGACCTACATCAGCCTATTGGATGACGGAGAATCTAGAACGTGGATACAGCGTTTAGAATATGGGCAATGCTGTCGAAATGGTGAACAGGCGCCTTTAAGTTGGGGAAATATTTAGGTCAAATAAATCCGTTCTATGTGTCTTTCGTAGATTGCACTGAATTGTCGTTGGCTTGAGATAAGTGACGGGTGAGTGAGCAAACCCAAAGTTATCCTTCCAATTTGTGCGGCGTTTGATTTCACAAACTCCGATCGTAAATCAATTATTGGGAAACAATTATAATTTAGAATGGTGTAGAACCCTCCCTCATCCCTGATTTGGTTTTACTAACGCATTAAGCCTTATGTCGATAGAGCAGTGACATTTGCCGCCATATTGGCACCAGTATGGGTTTTGGAGGGCATAACTACAAGGTGCACTACATAAAAATGAAGGGAAAAACAACTGAAGAGCAGATTTCTTAGGCTTAAAATAACGTTGTTTTCTCCAACAACAAAAATCACGCGTTTTAGGTGTAAGAAATCGCTCTTCACAGCATCGGCTTCAGTATGACGCCCTTCTCGTTCTCTCTGCAGTGCCCCTTGCAGCTAACCCCTTAAGGCTCCTGCATAGAGTTATATACAATAATACTACGTCGTGTCACTGCTCTATTGTTGATGTCAAAGATCCAGGGTTTTGCGCTTGGATTTCTCCAGCTAAATTGTCCTTCTCGTCGTCTACAAGAATATCGTCCTCATCTGGAGGAACGGAGGGCTATGCTCCCGCCTTAGGTCACGATAGGCAGCCTGCATCCTGTTACAAATAGGCGAGCCACTAGCTAGCACACAATAACAATAGGCTGAAGGGTGGGAGGGGGGGGGGGGTGGAGGCACCAGCGCCTAAGGTGAGTTCTCGCTGGGGAAAAAACCTAGAAAGAACGATGGACAGCTAATACAGAAATGTAACAAAATGCAGCATTAACCCTTGTATCCCTCCCCCCTTGTATTTAGACACACGCTAGTGAGTCGCTAGTGTGTCGCGCCAAGTTAGGCAACAAACATCACATCAACTCAGTTGTCGAGGAGGTAACCATTGTAGCATTCGCCAAGTTAATCGCACCGGATAATGCCTTGGACGTCAAATAAAAACTTGAACATTGCTACCGAAAGAAGCAATGTTTTAGTTTTCATTTAACCTTCGAACTATTAGTCGGTGAGAATAACTTGGCGAATGTTTTGGTGTGTTGATTTCACTCCTTTGAACGGCCGAAGCGTTCGGAACTTGGCGTTTGTTTTTACCAGTTTTGGTTTTTGATATGATGTTTGTATACTGTAATAAAATTGCCATCTAGCTTCACTCTGTACTACTAAAACCGTTTTCGCAACTCAACGTCACCAGCTAAAACCAAGAATTAATTTAATTTAATTTAATTAATTTGAAATGTATCCCTCGCGATACGCGGCCGGGGATATAATTGCGAAATGACTAGCATTCAGTTAGTTATAATGTTAGGGACAACTAGTAAAATGAACTGATAAAGGAAGCTTCGCTTCGTCAGTATGCGTTATTTCCTCCTGCTAGTAATAGTAATCACATCAGCACCAAAACTAGTAAAATGGTCCGACAAATTCAGAATGGTTGGGTCCTTCAAAGGACTGATATCAACACACCAAAACACTCACCAAGTTAATCGCACCGACTAATAATTCGAAGGTTAATTGAAAACTAGAACACTGCTGCTTTCGGTAGCAATGTTCAAGTTTTCATTTAACGTTTAAAAGTATTATTCGGTGCAATTAACTTAACGAATGTCTTGGTGTGTTAATATCACTCCTTTGAAGGTCCGAACCATTATGAACTTGGCGGATACTTTTACCAGTGTTGGTTGTTGATATGATACCGCTTCTTTTTTCTTTTTTTAATTGTGTATTAGACTCAACTCAAGCAGTACACAAATCTATATATATAATTACACAAAATCCGCAAGGCAGCCAGCAGCAGCCAGCAGCAGCAGCAAGCAGGACATACGAAGCAGTCATCTGCATCTGCAGCGCAGCCAGCAGGACATACGATGCCATCTACCGACAGAACGCCAAATTATAAGAGTAGCAGCCAAGGCCCGCTGAGATAGTAGCTGCGCCCAGAACGCAATGTCCAGCAGCGCGAAGATACGATGCCATCTACCGACCGAACGGCAACTTAATGAGGGGGGGGGGGGAGGGGAGTGAGACGACGCGGAATGAGCGAGCGACTCCGCTAGTTTGTAATAATGTCCCACTTCAACAACAGCTGGACTTGGCCATTTTCCCATTATGTTTTTAATTTCATATCACTTCTTTGAGAGGGCGAAGTATTCTGAACTTAGTGGCCACTTGACCAGTTTTTGGTTTAATTTTAATTTTATTTAATTGTTTTTATTTAGTTCATATCATTCCTTTGAGAAGATGAACCATTCTCAACTTGGTGGCCGCTTTTGCCAGTTTTGGTTTTATTTTTAAATTTTGTTTATTTTTCGTGAATTGTACATGGACACAATTTCATTGGCAATCTTGTTTAGAATTGCAGCGACACACTACCGTTTGTCTAGATACGCACGTCAGTATACACTTTGTCATTGTCTAAAGTTTGGCTATCGAATGAGAGACGATGCCGACAATAGTAACAATGGTTATAACAATTCGTAATACGCACCCTCCCATACCATTCCCGTTACACCCCCAGGCTTCAAACCATAAAAGGTATGCAGTTCGTATCGTACGACAGCCATTCGTGCGATTTCATATCTGGAAGCCTTCCCTCTATCTCGGTATCGGTGAATAAGTTATTTAACATGGAGATGAGCGGACCACAAGATTTAGCTAGCTAGTAACACATTTGCAACGTTATTGAGGGTCATATTTCGTAATGAAAGCCGTTTAGCTCACATTCCTATTTGAGTTAATTTTTGTCAGGTGGGTCATTGCTCTTGATTTTAACACAATTTAAGCTTTTGTGCCGCATTATTATTTTTGCCCATTACCTGAAATGTGCCAAACTATGCTTCAGGATATTAGACGCTTTACGGCGGCCCTTGACAATTGAATTGGTGTGATGTTTGTTGCCCTAGCGTGCGTCTAGATAATAAATTTATTGCTCAAATAGAAATAAAGCAAAGCGGTATGAAAGCGGGATTTTAATTTCCACTTTCACCAAACCACGTTTTAATATAGATATTTAAATAAATAAAAAATACAGGAAAATAGAGCAGAACATGTAAACGTCAAAACAGATTAAAAACACTTCATAGAATGGTGAAAGTCTACATTAACCAGCCTTCGCCTAAGAAAAACCAGAGATTTATCTGTAACCGCTGCCGATGGTATGGAGTTCAGACATGTACCACTGTGCTGGAAAAGAAATATTTTCTGCAGAGTCTTTTATTGTGTGCGCGGTGTATTTTGAGTCCTGCAAGTATTGTGTGAGCAGCTACGTCTTCCTGGAGGGGGTGGCTTTAATCGATGACCGCCATTGTTTTTGTAACCATCTTGG
>JAHWFP010240372.1:62804-74005 GCA_023313725.1 Lithobius niger
TTTTTGTAACCATCTTGGATATCAACAAGGCACTCTGCTACTGAAAACGTATAATCGATTATCTGTGTCCGTTCTTCCTGGAGGGGGTGGCTTCAATCGATGGCCGCCATTGTGTTTGTAACCATCTTGGATATCAACAAGGCACTCTGCTACTGAAACCGTTCAATCGAGTATCTGTGTTCGTTCTGCGGAGAACTCAAGATAGGCCGCGCACACTATAGTAAGATTGAGATAGTTTTCGAGGATGACCCCCAGTTGCACTCCATTTTCTAAGTGCGAAAAAAATCTAGGCATCCATCTCGAAGCAAGTAGGATATAGAATATCTTAGGCTTAAGTCGGCCTTTGAGCGTATATGGAGCTCCAGTGATTCAAGACCCAGCCTCTAGAAATAGAGGAATATGGTAGTTTGCATGAGCCTGACACAACTTTGGTGTAACTAAGCTGGACAGATTCTACATGAATAATGTCCTTGAGCAAGTGTGGGGACCAGACAGGTGTGTGTATTCCAAAATAGGTCGAATGAATACCTTAAAGGTCCAAATCAGAGCATTAGGATCATTTGAGCAAAAAACAGCGTATCATGGCAGTCGGACGATATGATTACATGACAAGTAGTTTTTAGATCTGGGGTAATCCGTATCCCAACGTCCTTGATCATTGGCTTCACCCCACCAAAACTAGTCACTGGATTCGAACTCGCATTCACTTGGCTTGGAGACTATGACTCTGACCACTGGGCTTTTCCGGCTCGCTTTGCTCAGGGTCCTCGAGGCTCCCTCACAAAGCTCGTGGCAAGCCTTGGGACCTAGTTTTTGGTTCGCCTCATTGGTATCGTTTTTTTTAACCACGCTATACCCTGCAAAGGGTTAACCGGCAATTGCCAAACATCAGACCAATCGCGTAGGTGTGCGAAGGAATTATGCAAATTAAGTTTTGTACTAATATTACAAATTTTATTGCAAAGTTTCACATCATTGGGCGAATTTTGACATTTTCGCGTCATCAGTGTCGAGTTTAAGGTCAGCGATAAATATCAATAGTAGAACGGGTCCCAAGACCGAGTCCTGTGAAACTCCACCAATTAACCGACGTTTACGCCATTAGTGACCGAGGGTTCATGCTTGTGCGAATACCGTGGCCGGGTAACCGATTGAGAACAAAACAGAAAAATGTACGAAAATAAACTGATAGTTTTGAGTTTAGACCTGTGGTGCTTCCTGCTGGCGAAAAAAATGAACCCAAAAAGGGATATTTTGTTATATTGAAAACTATCATTCATTCTTTTTGCATTTACTGATATCTCAAACGGTTAACAGTTTACATTATACGAGTAGTTAACGAAGCAGACAGTCAGCACTGCGTCCTGCACAGTATGCGGGAAGACCTGGGTTCGGCTCCCAGTCGTGGCAGTGGCCTTTTCTTTGCCAGATTTTAATCACGTATTCTCATAACCCAATCTTTAATGCTGGCTGGGCAGTAGCTAGATATTTTTTTTGGAGGAGCAACTCATCTAGACACACGCTAGTGTCGCGCCAAGTTAGGCAACAAGCATCACATCAATTCAATTGCCGAGGTGGTAAACCATCGTAGCACGTCGCATTAGCGTAAACGTGTTATGTCCTGAAGCATAATTGGACACATTTCAGGTACTTGGGTGAAAATAATAATGCGGTACAAAAGCTTAAATTGTGGTAAAGTGGAGGGCAATGACCCACCTGACAAAAATTAACTCGTGAAGGAATGTCACCTAAGCAACTTTTAATGAAAATCTGACCCTCAATAATGTGTAACTATAGCTACTAGCTAGCTAGCTAGTTCGCTCATCCCTATGTTAATTTCCATAGGATGATTATTCATCGATGCCGAGATAACGGGAAGGTTTCTAGCTATGAAATTGGATGAACGGCTGCAGTACGATACTAACTGCATACCTTTTCTGGTTTACAGCCTGGGGTTGTAACGGGAATGGCGTGGGAATGCGCGTAAGTAAGAAAGTATTGTTATAACCATTGTTAGTATTGTCGGAATCGTCTCTGATTGTATAGCCAAAGTTTTGATAATGACAACGTGTATATTGATTTAATTTGATTTATTCATACGAGAGCATGGGCTTAACCCCTTACACTCTACGAGCTAACTTACTAACAAACAAAATTCCATGGCTGGCTGCTAGTATATACTGAACGTGCGTATCTAGAAACACGCTAGTGTGTCGTCACAAATCTGATAAACGTTGCAAAAGAAATTGTGTCTCGTCCAATTCACGAAAAACAAACAAAATGCCAAAGTAAACCAAAAAGTGGTGAAGAGGCCTCTAATTTGAGACTAGTCGGCCTCACAAGGGAATGATATAAACTAAAGAAAAAAGTTACCGTAAAAAAATAAAAACAAAACCAAAAACTGATAAAGAGACGACTAAGTTGAGAATGGTTCAGCCTCTCATAGGAGTGATACGAAATTAAAATATTGGAAAAATGGCCGCCAAAGCTATAGTTGATGTGCCACATTATTGCAAATCTGCAGGCTAGTTGAGTTGAGTCTAATGCATAATTAAAAAAAAAAGCTATATATCAAAAACCAAAACTGGTAAAAAAGGCCGCCAAGTTCATAATGATTCGGCCCTTCAAAGGAGTGATATCAACACACCAGAACATTCGCAAAGATAATCGCACCGAAAGTAGCAATGTTCTAGTTTTCATTTAACATTCGAACTATTAGTCGGTGCTATTAAGTTGGCGAATGTTTTGGTGTGTTGATATCACTCCTTCGAAGGGCCGAACCATTATGAACTTGGCGGTCTCTTTAGCCAAAAAAAAAACCCATTAAAAATGCGTACTTTTGCAAATTCCTGAGTGATACTTTTTGCAATCGGTTATTTGACTTGGTGAGTCGGTGAGGCACTCATAAAAATTGCTCTCTGACTGAACAATAATTCACGAGGATATGAAAGCACAGTATGATTTTAATTTTCATATCTTTGTTCACAAAATAGAGTAAAAAACATCAAAAACACGGAGGGGCCAGCCCAGGGTCCTTCGTTTTTTAAAATGTTTTTTACTCTATTTTGTGAAGAAAACACCAAACAACAGCGCCGAAAATTAAAATCAAACCGTGCTTCTCTGCTCTCATGAGTTATTGTCCAGTCAGGGAGCAACTTTTATCGTATTTTTTACGTCCCTCCCCCTCCCTGACCAAACTGTCGAAAGATGGCAGTTACCGAAAGATAGCCGAAAAAAAAAGCCAAATGTTTTTAAAATATTCGGAGAAAAAATTTACTAAAATAATTCTTGGATCTGATTACGCCTCCTCCTTCAGCATTGTCTGGAGGGGTAGTTGCCCCTGCCCCTTCCCCTTCTACCTATCCAAAGAGATGCATCAATACAAGCATTCAAAATGATGTTGATGGTTTGCTCCGTTGTTGATCCAATATGCATTCCACCCGATGTTAAAGATCATGTTTTAATTACTGCTTTAAAAAAGATACCGTCTAATTTTGTAACTATGCCGCCATAATACGCAGCGCTTCCGTTGAGTCACTGTCACTGAACTATTTTTCGCCAATAAAGAAAAAAATAAATATTACGAAATATAATCTAATCCTGTATTAAGAAGTGCCTTCTACGAAATGAAACGATCAATTTTTTAATTAAACTTTTCCTTGTTTGGCCTTTACTTTCACGGCTGTATCACCCTCTGGCAGTTCCGGTTTTTTGTTTCTCTTCTTTTTCCTTTATTTATTTTTTTTAACTAAGTTCTTGAAGGAACTCTCAAGTAATTAAAGCGAACAGAATTGAAATTGCAAAAGACTAACGTTCAAACCAAACGAAAACAAGTTTTAACAGTTTTTTTTTTTCTGTCAAGTTATTTTAGTATAACAAACCGATGGTCATTGTCTCTTATGACGTCACTTGGTTGAGTGAACTTTTGAATCGGAAGAACTGATCAAATGAGAAAATTTGGGGGGAAATAGCTACTTCCTATACCACTCGAATAAAAGCTGTAATTTACGATTGACTTTCCGTTTTTAGTCTAGCTGTCATGTCTGAGTAGGAGAAATAAGTGGACCTGCGCAGCATCCAAATTTTCTACTCCACAAATTTCCATACATGGCTCTCAAAATTATCTCTCTCTCTCTCCACGCATTTCCATCCATTCGAACAAATCACTTTAAAAAATAAAATCACTTTCTACGGCGAAAATTAGAACACAAAATTAATTAGAACACAAAAACGAACTCGTTTGATGCTTAAGGTAAGGTTTAACGGATTATAATAATAATATGTTTATTTCTCAGTAAAATGAGCAAAACGGTAAGAAAGAATTACCAGAGGACCACTAACACCTTACCGTAAGTTAACTAAGAGAGGGCACATCATTAAAATCACGTCTCTGTATCGTAGGATACATCGTCAACTGTATAAACCATACTCACTGCAAGGGGCCATTAAACACAACATCAAAATATAAAAATCATGTTTTAAAAACATCAGTATCATAGGATACCTTGCCAACTGGATAAACCATGCTCACTAATGCAAGGTAAAGGAGAATTTGTAACTCTAACAGTCCCTATTGAAACACGTTAGATCGGTTCCCATTAGTTCAGTCCAAGTTTTCAGAGGGCGCCACATGTTCCATCTGATATTTTTTACTCATTTTTCAGCCCAAATCTAAAGTAAACTAAATTACAACTAAGCTAGGCTAAATAATAATTAAAATCAAGCTAGTTTCATTTAGTTTAGTTTAATTTTAGGCTGAAAACTGAATAGAAATACCCACATAAAACACATGGCGCCCTCTATAAACTAAGATTGAACTAATACGTCTGTATCCAAGGCGTTTCACTATGGGTCTCGGTCACAAATTCTCCTCCCCAACCCTATAAATTCTTGGTACCATTAAACATGACATCAAAATATGCCAACGTTGTGAGGATTTCGAATTGGTTAAGGTGGGAAAAGAATCGGATAAGAAACTTTCAAGGACAGTTATCGGGACGGAGTAAGTGTGCCTTCAAGCAACACCCGTTCAACAATCTTTTAAAGGTCTAACGACGAGGCCGAGCCAATGCTGTCACTTGAGGAATTCCACACTGGAGCGACTCTCACAGCAAAAAAGGATTTAATGCAGCGGAGGGAGCGAAGCAAGCGAGTCTACTTATGCAGTGGCTCATTGGCGTTTTTCTGTAATAACATCAGGCCAAAACTAATGAACCCAACTTGATGAAATTTATATGCTAACCAAGAACAACTTGGAGAGTGTTGTGTTTATTCATATCGAAAATCTGGTATACTATTCTGAACTGGGAATCAAGGAATACCTCTCAGAAATTGTTAGAAAGGAATTGTTATAAAAACCAAATTTTAAAAACCAATTGTTAGAACAGTTTCGGGTGTGCGTTAATTGTGGCTAGCTGGCACGGGTGGTGTTTGACACACTACGTAGTTGCAACATTGGGACGGCTTGCTCCCTCATGTGTTTTTTGCGGTAGGCGTGGTATCCCGTGTATGTATTTTTGCGCACACTGGCTAACAAACGCAGATTTTTGTTCGCTTCGCTCACTCAATGAGCAACTCCCCTGACTCGGGAAGTCGATACCTTTCATCCGCGGGATTTGTCATTTTTTTTCAATATTTGACTGAGTTTCACTAATCCATTTCTTTTAATTGTCCACAACGACAGAACCTTTGCAAGCGGTTAAGGGTGGTGCACAGGTAGTGTTTGGTTCACCGTTTGGACACTAAAGCCCTAACCAGACTGGCTGCTCGCGGCTGCACGGAGTCGCAGTATGGTGTAAAAAAGACTTCAATATTGGTCCTTAACGCAACACCAACCACACGATTGAGGCAATATTGACCTTGTAGGCACGTAGTCGCGCATTGCTTCGTACGAAATTTTCTTCTGTCTGGAGAGGCCTTAAGTCGATTTGTGCTATCACGTGTTAGTTATGAAAGGTGTGTATGCCGTCTACGTATTTTTGAGCACGCTGGCTAACAAACACTGATTTTCGTTCGCTGCGTTCACTCAATCAGTACCTCCCCTGGCCAGGACTCCATGCACTTTTATGTGAATATTTCCACCGGAAGTGAATAAATACGCTTTTGTACACTGGAAATAAATAAATGCGCCTTTGTACAGCATAGTCTAAATCTTTAAAAACATCATATCATATCAAAAACATTCGCCAAGTTAATCGCACCGCTTAATAATTCGAAGGTTAAATGAAAACTAGAACATTGCTACTTTCGGTAGCAATGTTCAAATTTTCATTTAACGCCCAACGTATTATTCGGTGCGATTAAGTTGGCGAATGTTTTGGTGTGTTGATATCACTCCTTTGAAGGGCCGAACCATTCGGAACTTGGCGGCTCCTTTTACCAGTTTTGGTTTTTGATATGATATCACTCCTTTTTTTTTAATTGTATATTGACTCAACTCCACTACCGTGCAGATGAGTAATAAAGTGCCACGTCAACAAGAAATTGGTTTTCAACAATTTGCTACTACCTTTTGCCTATAGGCCGAACCATTCTCAACTTAGTCACCTCTTTATTGGCTTTTGGTTTGATTTTAATTTTGTTGTAATTTGTTGTATTTAGTTAGTTTTGGTGTGTTGGTATCACTCCTTTGAAGTGCCGAACCACTCTCAACCTGGTGGCCTCCTTACCAGTTTTTGGTTTTGTTTATTTTGCTTTGTTTTACACTTAGTTTATTTTTCGTGAATTGGACGTGAATACAATTTCTTTGCAACGATGTTTAGATTTATCGTGATACACTAGTGTATGCCTGGGCACGTACGTCAGTATACACGGTGTCATTGTCCGAACTTTGGCAGTCCAATGAGAGACGATGTCGACAATACTAACAATGGTTATAACAATATTTTCGTACTTACACGCCCTCCCACGCCATCCCTGTTACACCCCCAGGCTCCAAACCATAAAAGGTATGCAGTTCGTATTGTACTGCACCCATTCGTCCAATTTCATAGATGGAAGCCTTCCCGTTATCTCGGAATCGATGAATAATCACCCTATGGGATTTAACATGGGGATGTGCGGACTAGTTAGCTTGCTAGGTAATAACACATTTTCAACGTTATTTAAGGGGCAGATTTTGCATTGAAAGCAGCATAGCCGGCATTCAAACACGAGTTAATTTTTGTCAGGTGGGTCATTGCTCTCGATTTCAACACAATTTATGCTTTTGTACCGCATTATTATTTTTCCCTAAGTACCTGAAATGTGCCCAACTATACTTCAAGATCTAACTGACGCAATGGCGTCGCGCTACAATGGTTTACAACCTCGACAATTGAATTGATGTGATGTTTGTTGTGATGTTTGTTGCCTAACTTGGCGTGTGGCTAGATAATCGATTATTTAGTGTAACAGTTTTTCTAGTATCAATTCGACAAACCTGTGAGGCAACTGGATAGTGCATACTATAGGTGCGTAGCTAACGGATTTAGAAGGCGCTACACAATAAAGGCAGAATTATAAATTCATTCCATGATCACTTTCGATAGTAAAATAAACAATAGAGGGAACAAGTTTACTTTTACGCACATGGCCCGAACTTCGAAAAAAGATAAAAAGAAACCTACCTTTAATTTTCACGGAAGGCACTACAAATTGATCCCAAATTGTGGAAACTCGTTAAATCATCATTATCATAACCTAACCAATTAACTACCTCAGTATGAAATGCCAAACCCCAAACTTACCTAACCTAACTGATAATACCAACAAAACCGCACGAAACTGACAATAACAAGCCGCGTCTCGGAACTGTGTACGAAAAAAATATAAGATGCCCTGCCGGCCCTGCGACCGAACGCAAACGCCGTATAAATGTACGGATTGTGGCGCTACAAATCGATTGTTTTAAGTCGTTTTAACACATTTCCGCGCTCTAAAACCAACTGTCCCTGTATTTAGGAAGGTGTTGGAGCCATTTGGAAATAAAATCGTAAGGATATCGAGTATGTGCCTAATATAAACTTTAGCTCAATAGAGAGCTTTGTTTTCTTCTATGAAAATAATAATGTTGCGGTTTCATAATGGCAAGCGTTCTTTGATAGCAAGTATGTCAGATTTTTTCATCCAATGTGCAACTTGGATCATCGTAGAAACAAAGTACATTATCTTGTTTCATTGGTATAAGTAACAATACAGTAAACTCCACAAGCCAACAAAGGTGGTTCCTTAGTCTGTTACGCAAGTTATACTTTTCATTGGCATCCGGTAAGGTGGTGGCGGGGAGGGGGGATTGCTTTGGTGTCTAGAAGGGATCAACGGATTTAAGGACAACCCCCCCCCCCCCCAGCTCTGCCAAAATATTATAAATTTTTTTTTTATTCATTTACATTTTGTTTTATAAATTTAAGTATTTCCCACTGAGGTCCATTTTTCAGAATGAGATGTTTTTCTTGGGTGTGATGGTGAGATGGTAGTTGTTGTTCCCCCTCCTTCCCCTCCCAAAAAAAATCGAGGATGGTCGTATTCATGCCTGAATGTTTAGACCTATTTAGTTGATTGTACTACTGGAACCTACGTCGCTTTTAAAATAATAACAGCATAACCGGAGCATTGGTTATGATGGCTTCTATGCGTAGCGTTTGTGTCCTCCGTTCTTCAACTGCAGGGGCGTATTTAACGGGGGGGGGGGGGGGGGGAAGAACCAATGAATTCTTTTGTCGTGGCCTAATTTGACATAAAAAACTTCAGCAATTATAAATTACCAACTTGACTAGTCCAAAAGTCAGCAAAACTTTGCACTCTCTTTAAACAATAAGTCACTATGTCTCTTCTCTGTAGGAGTTACATTCCTATTGAAAATGTATATTTCCATTAAGGATAATAATTTGTAATCATCTTTTTATTAGTATTTTTGTCATTCAAGTTGACTGAACGATTATTATGTGTGATTGGACATCACACACTGTCGGGTTATTGGCATGATTTAAATTTTCACCATAAGCGTTCGATTATTGTTACGGATAATGATTTGAGAAACATTTGCCAAACATGTTAGAACTGAAAATTTGCCAATTTGACCAGATTAAACCATGCAAATGACCTCTGCCTATGTGGTCTCCACCGAGTACTCTTAAATGAGTTAGTTCCACTGTCTGACCATGGCAGTTACCACGTTAAAAACTGCCACCTTTTTATTGCTGCTAGCATTGTCACGCACACTGCACACTGCACTGCACACTGCATAGACAACATTTAACTGTCTCAATGAAAATACATATAGCCTTTTTAAGGATTATCGTTTTGTCATTAATTTTTCGATGCTGTGTTTTACTGAAATAGACTGGTGTGGTGTAATAGCGCATATACCCTGATGTAATTGGCATTTACATTTGTTTTACTGTATGTTTTACAATTATCCTTGTAGGTAATCAAGATTTGTGAAACATTCACAAAATATTTAAAATCGAAAATTATTCAACTTTACCACATTAAACCATGCAAATAAAGTCGGTTGTCTAGTTCTTTCTATATCTGCATCAAGTGTTCTTAAATTTGGGCAGTCCACTAACTCCCCACCTACTGCTGCATTAACACGGCTACCTTTTGGTTGCTGCTTTTTATTTGTCATTGTTATCGTATTGATCAATGAACTGGAATAATTACGCAAACACAAGTGACGTGTTTACATATTGCATTTCTCCATGGTAGTTTCAAGTTTGTATAAACTGATTAATAATTCAAATCAGTGCTAAGCCCTTTTTTTGAACGCCATACTGCCATCATGTTATAGTCTTACCATAATTTAGAAAGTTAACTAGATATACCGTCCCACTTCTTCCCGTCCTACGCGGGCCCCTAGCGGTAGTTGCGGCTACTAATACCTCTGCTAATGCTTTGCCTTCGAAACAGCACGAAGGCAAAGCATTATCAGAGGTATTAGTAGCCGCAACTACCGCTAGAGGTCCGCGTAGGACGGGAAGAAGTGAGACGGTACATCTAGTTATCTTTCTAATCTATGGTCTTACGTATTAAATTCTAATTGTGCATACGATACATATCAACATAAAGGACGGTTGCCACCAAATTAGCATTACAGCGTCTATGCCTATCGAGTTCTCTCTCGCAGGAAGCAAAGGAAAGCACAAAGCAAAACTTTTAAACGCCACAAACAAGCCACGTGATTCCCTAATTATTGAGTATAAATTTGGTACGCCCTCGTGCACCTGGAAACAAGCTGTAAAGATTAACGATACTGATGTCACTAGATGGCGCCACGGCAAAATTTAAAGAAAATCCCCTGGCGCCATCTAGTGACACTAATATCGTTAATCTTTATAGCTTATTTCCAGGTGCACAAGGGCGTACCAAATTTTTACTCAATAATTAACGAGTCACGTGGCTCCTTTGATGCGTTTGAAAGTTTTGCTTTGAGCATTTCGTTGCTTCCTGCGAGAGAGAACACGATAGGCCTAGTTGCTGCAATGCTAATTTGGTGGCAACCGGCCTTTAAGGATTAGTCCAAACATTAGTCTTAACGCCGTTAAGACTGAAAAATAAGTCAAAATGTCGACTAGTTATCTGGCTTCAGCATTGAATTCTGACTCGAGATAACTATTTGACATTTAATTTTTTTTTCGTCAGATGTCCTCTCTGATGAACCATTACTGCATTTCCCTTCACAACTTGTAGTATTCAAACAAAGGTGATAATTTGTTTCTGTAAAGCAACAATGAGCGGCAAACAACAACATTGCTGTTCTGCTCAAACTTCGAATACACTACATCTTTTTTGCATAAGTAGTTTATGTATTTCTTTATGAAATTCTTGTATTAATGTAGATAGCGTGGATTTCATGCTTTTCACAAACAAACGAAGAATGCGAAAGTTTTGAGGTTCATCAACTCAGGATCACGATAAACAAGCAACATCAGAATCAAACAACAAACGAAAAATTGCAGCAGCATGCAGAGACCTCCGAAAGGACAGGGGCAACTTTTAGTGTAAAGGGCACGCTGAGGGTTTTTGCTGGGGACTTTTTTTTGGGGGGGTTAGGTTGTCACACTCTTTTTTAACCCTTTTCTGTCCCATTCCTGCCCTTTTTAGGTCTTCTTTCTCCTAGCAGCTGCGCCACCATTCATCAGTACAAGAAGCTAAATAGGGCACATTTTTTTTTCAAAAGGGCAGCGACAATACCTCCCCCCCCCCCCCCCCCCCCCCCC
>JAHWFP010240372.1:74105-127087 GCA_023313725.1 Lithobius niger
CCCCCCCCCCCCCTCCCCCGCCGTACACGTCGCTGAAAAATTGTATCTTGAGAACAAAAGTGAAAGGATAGAGGAAAAAATTATCGAGGATACAGTAGACAATCGAAAGGAAGGGGGGACTCGGGAGGAGGTGAGGGGACAATAAAAAATAAGGGAGGGAGGGGGAACGAGACTAGGTGCACAAACGGGAGGAGTGATCTATGAGTGGCAAGGTGAACAGGGCAACTGTCTTCCCCACACCAGGAAAAATCATTGTCGGAGATTCAACACAAAACTGAAACAAGAAAAGGAGGGAAGGGAGGAAGGATTCTGCTCCTCCTCTACCTCGGGGAACACTGCCCTTCCCCTCCTTATATATAATCTCACGCTCCGCTCCTGTACGTCAATATGTAATGGTGGCAGCCCTAGTTTGCTCCATTATGACGCAGTAATTTTTTTCCTTCTTTATATCGTATTCTTTGATATTAATGTTGTATGTTCGCATTAAAGACCTTATCAAATTCTTCGGGATACATTCTTCACATCAATAACTTGAATTATTAAAAAAAAATTGATACGATCAATCACCTTGCCTTCAAATAAATAAAAACTTGTCGTTTTCTCATATTAACTCTAATTATGGGCCGCAATAAAAACAAACGAATTGTCTGTACTTCCTTTTAAACCTGACAGAAACTGAGCAATGTTACAAAACACAGGAATATGAATCGAACTCGTTTGACACAGTAGCAAGGACCAAGAAATCCGAGGTATACCGGTTTAAAATAAGGCTCGAACGAACCGAAAGGACACATGCGAAACATTTGATATTTTTTACTTACCCTTGCATTTTATAAAAAGTCAAAATATGTACTACATCTTTATATATATATTTGGCAAAAGAGAATTTGACTTTGAGTTTTATTCCAGGAACTCTGAGCCCGTCGCTATGCACTCCCACCACTTACAAGGAGATATTACAAATACACCAGAAGCTTCAATAATGCTGGCTATAAGAGCCGAGATCAGTAACAGTAACATTTCCGTTTATTGGCGCCCACTCTAACTACAGGAACAAAACCTGGAACACTAACATCCAAAAGTCCATGATGCAACCTGAGGCGACCCCGTCAAAAATCGCATGCATGCATGCCGAGATCAGCTGTACCCTGGAAGAATGAGCAAGAGGGCGAGCGGGTTCATTCTTGGCACGGTAGCAAAGAAAAAGGGCGAGCGGCCCACAATGAGAACGGATATGCGCTCTAACAATTAGAAACAAACACTATTGCTTCAATAATGCTGACTATTAGAGCCGAGTTGAATCAGCTTGACCAACGTATGTTACGCCGGGAAACAACTAGTTTACTAATTAATTATTCAGTACGGAATCACTTGAAGTGAAAAAAAAAGTTTGGAGGTGTGCGCCTATGAAACATTCTCCAGCGGCGGAGAATATCAGTTTTATTCCCAGCGGCCGCGATGCAAATCGGCGCGCCGATATTTGGAGGGCAATGGCGACTTTCAAATTTTTTTAAAATTCTGCAACGTAATTTAGAGCGCTGAATAATGAAAAATAACGAGAAATTCTCTAAATTCCCTGCGAGCTATTTATTGGAAATTACGAAATTCTTTTCAACGCTCATGTTGTGGCCCATGAAATTCACTCGTGCTATTTTATTGGCAGATAAATTCCCACGTGCTTCGCCCTCGTGAAATTAATGTCTGCCTAAATAGCACACGTGAGTTTATAGGGGCCAAACCACTCGGGTTGAAAAAAATTTATCGATAATTTCCTTAGCTATTGGGATATTACGTATGATAAGTAATCACTAGTAATTTTACTGACGTCATTTGGCATCAACTGGATCAATTTTTACAAGCATCCGACCAAAAGGAAAACTTTCTCACCCGTAACCTCCCAAAGTATAGATTGCGGGTAATTTCGATTTCAGTCGTATTTCCTTTACGAAAATAAAAATAAATAAAAAAGACAACTAAAAAAGAAAGGGAAAAAAAACAGTCGCGATAAGACTGACGTAGAAATAAAAGGTGATCAAATATGATTATCACGTACTCTTTGTCTTGTGGTCAAGGATAATCCTGATCGAGTAGTGTAGCCAGGTTCTCCTTCCTTGCTTCTATCCGAATGTGCGATTCATCAGCCTGCTCGCTTACTCGCTAACTGGGCATTGCCATCGATCACCCGTACCTTTAGTTCAAACCCATTTTATTTAACCAGACAGCCAAGAGTTAAAAAAGTAAAATCATAATGACACGGTACAAAAAAAAATAAATACAAAAAATAACTTGATTTTCTTAGTCGGTCAGTCTGGCTTGTCTTATTTACCAGGAAACATCTTCCATGCGCCACTCCTACCTTTCGCCTTGGGTGGAGACCCACTTTCACTACTCGCAACAAAAAAATAGGGAAAAAATTTAATACTTTCCCTTCCTGCTGAACTACTTCCGGCTTTTTAGTGATTCGAGGTCTCGTAACGGGGGGGAGGGCGGAGGATGGTCTCTGGAACAAAAAAAAAAACAAATAAATAAACAAATCGACATCAACTTAGGTCAGCTTTATTTAGAACGGCGTTAAGAGTTCCCAGAGGTCATAACACTGAGGGAAAACTGATTTGACAGGCCTTTGATTAGAAAGACAAATTGGTGTAAAAATATTACGTCACGGTACAGTACGCTTGTCTTTTTTTTTTTAATGATGCTCGGTGGGAAGCAGATTAAAGGAGCATCTCATTCAGCACTGAACTCTCTTCGTATTTGTCTACCCCCGCGGCATTTATTTCAAATTTTCCACATCCATTCCTGATCATAAGGCGTCATTATCTCATCCAGTTGCTATACTAGTTGTCATTTTACACGCGCTGAGAGTGATCGTAAGGTGATTGTAACCAAGACTAATACAGAGGCTACGCATAAATATTTTACATACATTGCCCCAAAAATCTGTAACAAACTACCAATGATACAAGAAGGAGTGTTAGTGTGCACAGATTTGGCAAAGATCTCCCATCATGGCTGCTTGGTACAGACGAAGTGGAAAGTCTTACCAAAGTCTTGAAATACGAACTCTCGTTAAAAATAATTTTTGCATTATCATACAATGTTTCTCATTTGCTGAAGTATTTTCCCTCTTTTATCCAGCCATCCTGCGCACGAGTGTTTCAGTCTAGCAGGATTTTTGTTCCAAAAGATTTTTCTATACTCGCGTATTTTAAAATTAACTCAGATTGAATGTCTGTCTGACAGCTACCATATCTATTGTCTAATTTGTATTCATCATGCGTACAAATATACTTCACTTCACAACTTCACTTCACTTCACTTCATAATAATAATAATTTTTACGCTGACGATGCTCGAAGTTTTTTTTTGGTGGGGGGGGGAACTTGTGTGAGCAGCAATAAGGTACAAAGTTTACATTCTAACATATATAAATAACATACAGAATAATTATTTATTTACGCATTTCATTTTTTTATATAGAGTTATGTAAAAGTATTAATAATGATAATGTCATATTAATTTAATTTTTGACGCTCGTTTTTAACTTAATTCGCACGAAACTCCAAGGAGTCTTTGATGTGCCAACATGTCAAAACCACAACAGTTCATTTTGCAGACATCAATCCATAAATAAAATTAATATGTATAGTTACAAACATTACTTTCATCTATATGACACAATTAAGTAAAAAGTACAGATTAAAAGATGACTTTAAAAAATTTATGTACAATTTTAAAATACATCGCGTAACAACTTGCAACGAGTAGAATCAGGATAAAAATGAATTCGTAAAATGTAAAATAGTCTCAATCAGTAACTAGAAATTCTACCCAACAAAAATTTTGTACAGCTCAATAATTAACATACATTACACAAAATTTGTGTTTAGAATAAAATTATTCAAGTCAAAAAAATTTAGTAACAATACTAATAAGTAGGGCCGTCGTCATTTCCATTGTCGACAAAATGGAGCGGACTCAGCTTTCTTTGCTGTTTGGCTGTTTGGCCAAAAAGGGTTGGCCTTTGAAAGTAGTGATATCATTCAACCATGGAAAGGCTGGCAAGGTGGCTAGCTACTTAGCTGGATAGTATCATGAAAACGTTATTGGTGCATCTTTCTCTCTATGAATGGTTAAAGGGGTTAAAGGGTTAAAGGGTTTAACGAGCGTTAACCACTCCTGGTTATCTGCCCGAAGCCCTAAGCCCCTATGTCTGCAACAGCCAGATTCCCAGGTGGTCACCCACCCAAGCTTTATGAATGGTGGGCACTCAATAACAAACGACAATAATACAAAACAATACAATAATAATACAATCCTTTTTCACATTATTGTTATTATTGTTATTATTGTGGGCTGTTAGACTCCTGTAAGTATAATAAATAAATAAATAAATGATTTTTTTTAAAGTTTTTTTATACTTCGATAGTTCAAGTTTCTATCTAGTTTATTGAAAAAATAATAACAATAAAATTTAGCTGGGGTAACAGGGAGGAAGACGGTAGGGAAATCCTCTTACACTGCTCCTAGTAAAAATAAGTAGTCATGCTTCACGCTTCAGCCCGCGCAATTTGGTGGTTTACAGTGCGCGCTTCAGGAAGCGCGTAAAATGGAAACCATCCAGGAGTTGTCGAAAATAAACCGCAAAATGGGCCGAAACAACAAGGAGGGGGAGGGCTTTCCAAACATTCGCGCCCCTAAGATAAAAAAAATGTTTCCTAACCTCGAGGTGGGATCTCTGGATGACCAATTTCCATGGGTGTCCTGTGCCATTCTATGGCTTGTTTGTGAGTTAAGTTGGTAAATCAGTGAAACTGGCCACAATGGGTTCCGGAGACTTTGACTCAAACAGTGCTGCAACGGTTTTTCCAAGGAGGGGTAAAAGGATGTAATAATGGGCCCCTCCTCAACAACCTCCTCAACAAGTAAGCAATTTTGGAGGAGAAGTGACTCCCAACCTTGACCAAACAATAATGAATTTTTGGGGCCTCTGCCTCCTGGGCCCTCTGCCTTGAATCCGTTGCACCATCCCTAATTGTGGCGCTGCTACCAAATAACAATAAAATAATAAAAATAATACCTTTCTGGTAGGCGATAAGATACCACAAGAACATTCACAAGCAACATTATTTAATTTTCGGGAAGAAATATATTTCCCTCGGTGGTCACAATAAGACAATATAATTCCTCAATTTAAAAAACCCATACAAAGGGTGAAGCCACTAAAGCCACACAGCCATCTTTGAAACGGGCTGTGCGGCTGTACTAGCTTCACCCTTTGCATGGGTTTATAATTGCAGAATTATACTGGTTTTTTTTTATGACCAAGCTAAAAATATCCCTTCCCGAAAATTAAAGACTGTTGCTTGTGAATGCTCTTGTGGCATCTTATCGCCTATACCAGAAAGGCGCTTTCTTTATTGTTACACCCAACACCACAAATGAAGTGAGTGTATGGCATTTAAGGCTCTTAGTACTCAAATAAAAGTAACCTAACCTAGCCTAACAAATGAACAGAAGTACAAATATCAAAATTAATCATACGTCATTAATGAGACGGCGATCATAGTTAAGGGATATCATTCAGAAATTATTGTTTAATTAAAAGACTTGACCCATAAAACGACACCTGAAAGCACGTGTGTCCATTGTTACAAAAAAAAAGTACGTGGTCAGCAATTTGGCCGAATACCACTTGCCGAAAAAAATGTCCCGTTTCGCCGAAGTATTAAAGGTACATTCCTCCCGGTTGGCTTTCCTGCATGGCTCAGTTTTGCAACATTACTTCAGACGCGTATAAATGTCGAAAAGGCATTTATTTTCCTATTTTTTTCCCCTCGTGAGAATCAATTTTGCAACATTCACTCTAACCAATGTAAATGTTGCACAAGTTATTTGGAGCAGGATGCTCGAATATAGTAAGCAAGTATGTCCTGTTACGCCTGGCTTAAAATTCGGCGAAAAGGGGAATCCCGTTTCGCCAAAGAAAAAAAACATTTTAAAGAATTTTAAAATTGTTAACAACTCTTCCTATTAAAGAAGCGTTCCTTCTTGATGGAATTTGTGATTAGCATCAGTTTATAATGTCATTTAAGTTTAGCATCAGCGAGCGCTACACGCGAAACTGCATTCCATGAAATTTAATGTTCCACGAAATGGAAGCCGACGAAAGGGAATTCGGCGAAACTGAAAATGAAAATGCTGCACTTCCAGCGAACTTAATACGTTTGATACAAAATTTCTTGCAATATTTTTGTTGTGTTGTTTTTTTCTTTGCAGCATATTTTTTCTTATATGAATTTATTATTTATTTAAACCAAAAATCATATTTTCGGATGACTTCCTTCGGCGCTTTTTCAAACTCTACGATGGCAATTGGTGACACACCGATTGAGATTATTAAATCTGCCCTGCTAAACCTGAAGTGATACAAAAAAGTACCAGCTTTTATTCGTATCCACCCAAAAATCAAAACTAGCATAAGAGAAGCCGCTAAGTTTCCAAAACGTTGGGCCTTTGAAAGTAGTGATATTCAACCAGGAAAAGGCCGCCAAGGTTAATCCTATAATCGTACCGTATAGTATGTTGGAAAGCATGGTAGCAATATTCTAGTTTTTATTTAACTTTCGAACTATTAGTCGGTGCGATTATCTGTTAATAGCATTAACCTTGGCGGCCTTTCCCTGGTTGAATGATATCACTACTTTCAAAGCCGACCATTTTGTAAACTTGGCAGCTCCTCTTATACCGGTTTTGGTTTTGGGTGGATATCACAACTTTCGTAGGACTGTGAACGTACCAAAGTTCACTCTGTCTTATTTTCATCAATGTCATTTTTTTCTGGATGAATTATATGTCTATACATTTTCTCGTTTATGTTTAATCGTATGTAGTCATGTACATGTAAAAATCAACAATAACAATATCTGCTTGGTGGCGGCACACTAACATGTGTCTAGATTAACCAGCAAACTTGGAGCATAACGAAGACCTACTTCGTTAAAAAAAAAAAAAATTTTTCCTACTTGATTGGATGTGCTATGCTCACGATCTGCATTTTGTTTCCTACTCTTCGTTCCAGCAAAATTGTCCCTCTCATCGTCGTGGAGCAGTTAATTCACTTTGGATTCGTGTACCGTAAAAAGAAAAAAACCTTTGCAGTGAAAAATTGTATTAAATTAAATTATACCCTGTCTCTTAGTCCATTAGCAACAACATGTATTCTCACAAGCGCATAAACGTGAATGCATTCACAACAATTATGCAGTATACAAAAATAATCTAGAAGTAACAAAATTCTTTGAAATTTTACGGTAATGCTTCACAGTTGACCATTTGTATTTTATAATTCAGAACAGCTAAGTGTCATTTAATTTTTTAAAAAAATGTGACAATTGAACTTCAAAGATTTGTTCTTAAATTTTCACTTCAATAATAATTTGTTGCCTGAAAACGACCCTTACTCCCCCACCCTCCACTCCACCGCTCCTTCCTCCTTTACGATTTAAGTGTTTAAAAACATTTTATTATCGTAGCATTTTCGACTAACTCAGCCTATGAAACGCCGCCGTACGCCGAACTTATTCACAACGCCGATGCTGGAAAATAAATAGTTTAGAGTGTACCAGGGCGTGTCGCCACCGCCGACAGCTTTTAAGAGATTTGCCGCCGCTGCTCTTAAACAAGCGGCGCACAGGTCTGAAACAAACACAACTTTTATCTCAGTTGGCCTTTACTGTAGCCAAGTTTTGATTTCCAATATGGCGGCTCCCATGTAACCACAGCGTGTCCGTGCATGTGTCAGAAATTATCGTGTTTTTAAGGAGTCCACTAGCGTGTACGAGTAAGTCATGATGACATATTACCTAAAAGTGCCATTAAGGTTACTATTTCTATTTTTTTTTACGTATGAATTGTCGAAATTAAGAGAACCATAGGCGTGGTGCCTGTTTGTGTTAGTGCGCTGTGTAAATATTTGGTTCGTAATGGTGGTCGCGTGTGAAAGTGAAACTGGTGTCGAACAATATAGTCTTCAGTATTAGCTTGAATGAATAACTCGGGTCCACTACCGCAGAAGCTGCAAGCAAGATGGCCGACCTATCTAGATTCCGGCGCGTGAAGTTTTCCGGCTAAGTTTTTGGTTGCGTTTTCTGATGTTATGTAGTTAGCCGCAGCGAGCGCGACAGCGCGAGCGAGGCACGTAATTTGGAAAAAAACTGACATCATTTTCGTGAACGGCGACCTTGATTTACCTTTTACACCAATGGCGATAGTACAACCTTCCACATATACAGATCGATGGTGGACGAGCTTGGAGCCGCTGTGGAAGTGGTTCCCAAGCGTTTCTTGACGCGCATACAAGTTCGAAGCAAAAAAGAAAATTGCGCTGATGTGTCCACGATCACGTGTAAAGTTTAATTTAAGGGGAGGGAATGACCAACCAACTTGACCCACCAGCTTGTAAATACTATTTGCAAATCCCTCTTGAATAACCAGTTTGGTAAGCCGCAGAGGGGGGGGGGGGGGGGTCATTAAAACCCAACTTTCAGCGCATCTACACGGAAAAGTTGAGTTTACGCCCTCCTCACCACGCCGCCAATTCGCAGTGGTTTATGGGCAAGTGATCATAGGGGAAAAACTAGTTTTCTTTTCTGCGTTCACGTGTACACGTTTTTACAAGGGGTTGCGCAGTCGGGAAGGAGTCGCTTTTTTTTTCATGCTTCCCCTAAACGAACGATTCGTCAGGAGCAAATGAAGATGGAGCAGGCGGTCCGACGAGCCTGCCCTCACCCCCACCGCCCGCCTCGCCTACGGCAGGCTCGTCGGATCGCCTGCTCCATCTTCATTTGCTCCTGGTTTCGTCTACGAGGTAGAGTCCTGGTGGTCGCAGCTTAGTGGCTCTCTAATGAAAGCTTTCAGTAGCAACAACTGTCAGCATGCTACATCGCCATGCATATTCTGTCTCTGAGTATTCTGTCATTGTCTTTAATCAGTGCTGCAGTCATGCAGTGAGCCCTGTTACGCAAATTATAAAGCAGAGGAGCAGGACCGTTTGTTAGAAAGTCGCATCTTCCCAAACACCCGAATAATGCTAAGTATTAGGCCTACTTGCTAAGATAATGTGTTCAAATGTTCCGTACTGGAACTAGGAAATGCAGGAAATACCAGATGGCCTCAAGTGCACTTACTCCAGCTTGAATGTACCTGAGGCTGCATTTACTGGCACGACCCGTACGCCAGTTCACGAGCAAAACAGTGCGCACAGACAGTCAGCTCGGCCCGCTCATGCCGTTGTCGCTCTAAAGCAAACGCTCTTTCATTTTCAAATCAAACGCGTGAGCTTGCTAAGGCTGGCCGCTACTCCGATCCAACTTTGCTGTCTCACAACTTCACACTTTACAACGGCAAGATTCGATGCCATACGGGTCAAGGTCACTGTAATATTGGTCGTTTATATTGAGCATTCAACCTTTTAGCAAGCCACGTTTTCCTTTCTTGTGGCGCCGATGGAATCCATTGATGCCGCCATTTTCCTATCATAGCATGCAACAACCAAGCGTGCGAGTGTCGCTCGGCGCTCACCGATCTTGGGCCAGTAGATATTCGCGTGAGGCTTGAAAATATCAAAACGCGCACGTTGGCCCACGTGCTCCACTATTGTAAACGCTCACGCTTAAGCGTTGAGCATGGGAAAAACTCGTTTCACGTGCCGAGCGTCACGCGTAGCCTACGTATCGAAATCAATATTATAAATGGGCCCTAGTACCACCACTGTGTCCTTGTTGCTGGAAAATGGCTGCAATGCAACAGAAAACAGGTTAGTTATGGGAGTGCAGATGGGCAATCATTTTAGAAAGTGTTTAGTGTTTGGTTCTAGTGGTCGGATGGCATACAGTATTGTGCATGCGCCGAGTAACTCAGTCAAAACTGACACTCATACCTGCTAAAGCTATCAAAGTGTCTGGTGGGCTAGTCAGAATGTAAAATTTTTGATCTAATTTCACTTTCCTGTGCTGTGAAACATTAGCCTAGTGGCCATTAACGTAAAAGCAGCAATTACATATAAATAATGGGATGCAGAGAAGCAATTTTTAAACTAAGAATCATTGACTGATATTGACATTTGCATCTGGCTGAGAGTGGCATAATGTTGAGTACGTGTAGCTGGAAGTTTAAGTAGAGTCGGCTTATTATTAAGTCTTTCAGCTCGAGAATTATGAAACTTGATTTTGTTGCAAAATGATGATCGGAAAACAAGGTGCAAACAAGTCATAAACTAGGCCCTACTGACACTGACAAGTAGACAAGTAGTTTTGTGACCTGGTAGGGCTCCAACAAGTAGACTAGTTTATGACTGGGTTGGCTATCAGCTATCAGGCATAATTCTAGCGAGAACATAGTTTGCTGTTAGGGTAATTATGTCGATTAGATATACATTTCCTGTTGATGACTGAATGTTATAATCATACATAGCAGTTGTACCCGGCTTCGCCCGTGGTTGTTTCCCAGTTTTCTGCTGGTGTGGCCTAAAACGTTAATTAATGCGACAGGCCATTTTTCCTTCCTGGAATATTCCCCTTTTCACCCAATCCTCTACCTCCCTCCCCCTTTCCTTCCATCATCTCCCTGCACCTTCTTCCTCCCCGTCGCCAATGTTCTTCTCGTCCCTGTCCCATTGCCTCTCTCTCCCGTCTCCCTTTCCTCTCCTTGCTTTTCTGTCTTTCTACACGCTCCTCTACTTGCCTTCCTCCCCTTTGCTAAACGTGGTTGAATTTGGATGGGTAGTTGAATTAATTACTGCCCCTCCTCCCGCTTTTGCCAGATTTTTCAAAAACTGATCCGGACTGATCCGGACTGCCTTTGGGCTGGAAGCTAATGTATTTTAGCCTAAATCGGAACCATTTCTGGCCTCTGGTGAGTACTCCTGCAATTTGACAATTTAAATAAGCAAATATACAAAAAAGCACCTCCGAAGGGGAACTTTCCATTAAACTCGGAAACCCTCCAGGATGCCCCATAGCACGATTCCATAGAAACAATTAAAAAAAAAGAAAAATACAATCAAGAAAAATAAAAAGAAAAGCATGAAAAAAGCGTTTTCATCAGAAATGTTAACAAAAGCATATAAAAGCGCATATGGCATGGCAACCCTGTTCAAGAACCACGACAATGAAAACGGGCAAGATTGTCAATTTTTTGGCCAGTGTGTAGTTAAAATTGGTTGTTGCCTTGGAAAGTTGAAATTGGCTTACTGTTGCCTCGACTAACAGTTTGCACTGCATGGTCATCTCGGGACCAAGTCAAAAAATGATGCCATGCACGATCGGGTGGGGGGGGGGGCAGGATGCATGGACGGGAATGCCCGTATGTTCGGCAGAGCATCTGTTAGGCTTCTCTTGGCATTCTAATGCTAGAACACAAAGAGATTTGGAGGGGGGAGGGAGGGCAATGTGCCTTACCATCAAACATATGAGAAGCATTAACTGAACCTAGAAGGTAAGTTGTGTTTGGTTGTTTGGAATGGAGTCCGGATCAGTTTTTGAAAAATCTGGCAAAAGAGGGAGGCGGGGCAGTAATTAATTTTAACTACCCATCCAAATTCAACCACGTTTAGCAAAGGGGGGGAAGGCAAGTAGAGGAGCGTGTAGAAAGACAGAAAAGCAAGGAGAGGAAAGGGAGACGGGAGAGAGAGGCAATGGGACAGGGACGAGAAGAACATTGGCGACGGGGAGGAAGAAGGTGCAGGGAGATGATGGAAGGAAAGGGGGAGGGAGGTAGAGGATTGGGTGAAAAGGGGAATATTCCAGGAAGAAAAAATGGCCTTAATTAACGTTTTAGGCCACACCAGCAGAAAACTGGGAAACAACCACGGGCGAAGCCGGGTACAACTGCTATGTATGATTATAACATTCAGTCATCAACAGGAAATGTATATCTAATCGACATAATTACCACAACAGCAAACTATGTTCTCGCTAGAATTATGCCTGATAGCCAACCCAGTCATAAACTAGTCTACTTGTTGGAGCCCTACCAGGTCACAAAACTACTTGTCTACTTGTCAGTAGGGCCTAGTTTATGACTTGTTTGCACCTTGTTTTCCGATCATCATTTTGCAACAAAATCAAGTTTCATAATTCTCGAGCTGAAAGACTTAATAATAAGCCGACTCTACTTAAACTTCCAGCTACACGTACTCAACATTATGCCACTCTCAGCCAGATGCAAATGTCAATATCAGTCAATGATTCTTAGTTTAAAAATTGCTTCTCTGCATCCCATTATTTATTTGTAATTACTGCTTTTACGTTAATGGCCACTAGGCTAATGTATGTTTCACAGCACAGCAAAGTGAAATTAGATCAAAAATTTTACATTCTGACTAGCCCACCAGACACTTTGATAGCTTTGGCAGGTATGAGTGTCAGTTTTGACTGAGTTACTCGGCGCATGCACAATACTGTATGCCATCCGACCACTAGAACCAAACACTAAACACTTTCTAAAATGATTGCCCATCTGCACTCCCATAACTAACCTGTTTTCTGTTGCATTGCAGCCATTTTCCAGCAACAAGGACACAGTGGTGGTACTAGGGCCCATTTATAATATTGATTTCGACACGTAGGCTACGCGTGACGATCGGCACGTGAAACTTAGAGTTTTTCCCATGCTCAACGCTTAAGCGTGAGCATTTACAATAGTGGAGCACGTGGGCCAACGTGCGCGTTTTGATATTTTCAAGCCTCACGCGAATATCTACTGGCCCAAGATCGGTGAGCGCCGAGCGACACTCGCACGCTTGGTTGTTGCATGCTATGATAGGAAAATGGCGGCATCAATGGATTCCATCGGCGCCACAAGAAAGGAAAACGTGGTTTGCTAAAAGGTTGAATGCTCAATATAAACGACCAATATTACAGTGACCTTGACCCGTATGGCATCGAATCTTGCCGTTGTAAAGTGTGAAGTTGTGAGACAGCAAAGTTGGATCGCAGTAGCGGCCAGCCTTAGCAAGCTCTCGCGTTTGATTTGTAAATGAAAGAGCATTTGCTTTAGAGCGACAACGGAATGAGCGGGCCGAGCTGACTGTCTGTGCGCACTGCTCTGCTCGTGAACTGGCGTACGCGTCGCGCCAGTAAATGCAGCCTCAGGTACACTCAAGCAGGAGTAAGTGCACTCGAGGCCATCTGGTATTTCCTGCATTTCCTAGTTCCAGTACGGAACATTTGAACACATTATCTTAGCAAGTAGGCCTAATACTTAGGATTATTTGGGTGTTTGGGAAGATGTGATTTTCTAACAGACTGTCCTGCTCCTCTGCTCTATAATTTGTGTAAGAAGGCTCGCTGCATGACTGCAGCACTGATTAAAGACAATGACAGAATACTCGAGACAGAATATGTGGCGACTGGATGGCTCATGTCGCCGTTGTGACGTTGTTCCTGATGTCCTTCTCCTTTCGGCATTCTCAGCCGATTTCAACAGCTCCTCTCAATGGATCCCTGTCCTCTCGCACCACTCCGCACCGAATTTCATCGTCCCTTCTTCAATCCGGATGCCCCACTGCCTTTCGCACACGACGACCACTGCCCAACCAGTCTGATCTGGTTGCCTCATGTCGCCGTTGTTGCCGAAGATTGAGTGAGCCTCAACCGGCCTCCTCCCGCCTTTTCAGCATTAGATGAAAACGTCCTGTCGTCGTTCCTGATGTCCAATCCACCTTTCAGCTTTCGATGACAGCATCGTAACCCCGACAGAATCCTGTCTGTCCTTTTGAAGAGTTGCCCCACGGCCTTTCGCACACGACCATCTCCACACGTCCGGTCTCACCGGTTTGTCTCTCATCTCACACGTGCCGTAGTCTCATTGAAACTCATCCTGCCTTCTCCGTTCTTTCTGCATTGGGTTTAAAAATTCCGGCTGCTCCTCACGGGAATCTCCTTCTGCTCCCCCACTCCTTCTGCTTCAGTCTCCTTTCGCTCATGACGTCCACAGAATACCCGAACTTACCTGGAAATCCATCACCATCAGGGAGTCGAAGATTCTCTTCTGCCTCTCCATCCTTTCGACCTTGACTTTCATCCTCAGGAGGCTCATTCATGGAAATCCTACCCTCACCCTGGTCCAAGCATTTCGCCCTTTGACAGCCCTTTCGACCATCTCCTCCCGCCCCAGTCATCCGTCTTTCACACTCGACATCTGTGAAGCACCCAGCATCAGCCGGACGTCTTTCGTCACCTACAACTTCATTGGGTTCACATCACCTACCGTCCTTCCCTTGGGATTGGGCGTTACAGAGTCCGTGAACAGTCACAACGCCTCACACAACCCGAAATTTTTCCCCCAGGCCACCTCATTCTTTCGCCCATGTCATCCGTTTACGCAAGGCCTTCTCCCGGCCCCCCCCCCCCCCCCCGGCAACGCAAGACTTCCCACTTTAAGGGACCAAAAAAAAATATAATAAACCGACGACTACCCATCCTCTCCTTTCGCTCACAACGACCACTGGATATCCGGTCTCCACCAAATCGTCCAGATCAACAGGCCTCGACCCCTCCTAGGCCAGTCTTTCTCTCAAACCTCGAGAACCGTTACTATCATTGAACCATCCTTTCGGCCTGCACCCCTTCGGCCTGCGCCAAACTGTGAATCTTCTTCACGCTTTCCACCATACCAATCAATTCGCCACTACCTCCACCGTCAAAGCGCATTCTCTTCCGGGTAACAACACCGACGACTCTTTTCTCCTTGGGTCAGTTAAGATACCGGCCAGGCCATCTTTCACGCCGTTCTTCCATCTTCGATTATTCGTCTCTGCCACACACCCCAAGGTTTAAAGGTTCATGGCATCCAACGCCTGGCTCCCCGCCATCTCAAGCGGGCTCTCAGTCCCATCACATGACATCATGGCTCCTTTCGGTCATCTCACCAGGAATCATCCGCCTCTCCACTGCAGCTAACTGCCTCACTCTTTCAGCACCACTTCCATTCATTGCATCTCGGCAGTCTTGCCCCATGCTACGACCTGCTCCTTCCCACCTACCCTACCAACCAATTTGCCCTAGTCCTCTTGAATCCCAAAACGAGGCTCCCTCTCGTTCCCGCCTCTTACGCACAACGCGTTGCTTTGTTTCCATTTTCTCCGGTTTGTCAACACCCTGCAATTTCGGACTTTCCAGTATGGTGAAGATCCTCAAGTCCGTTTTACCTCCAATGAAGGACCCCTACAAAGGAAAAATCCCACAATTCAAGACCCCGGTTCCTGCAACTGCCCGTGATTACACAATCCCCATCGGAAAGACCCTCACACTTCTGTATGTCAAGTACACCGTCAGTGCAATTATATTCACAATCCTTGCCCCATCTGTGTGAAAATTCCTCTTGAAGAATGGAAAGTGATTTCAGCCTTGCAACATTACTCTGCAAGACGCAAACAACAAATGGTAAACCATGCCAAAGCCCCCCCCCCCCCCCCCCCCCGCAAGTCCCCTTCACCAAAAAAGAAACGGCCCTCCACCACTTCATCCAATCTGCTGACCACACCAGGCCATTCTAAAAATTCCTCCACAACAGCCACTCCAATGTCGTAACAATCATGGATAACTTGACCCTTATTCACGGATTCTCCAGCCATCCCAACTTCCGAGCCAAGGCAAGATAACCTCGACTCACAAATTGCCGAAGCCCTACAGGAACAAGAGAACCCTCTAGCCTTCAAGATAATCAACGATAACCCATCATCTCCGCAAGTCATCGACGCTCCCAAAACTACCGACGATCAAAATGAGGTGCTAGTCCCTGCAACGTCACACTCTCCTAACAAAGAAAGGTGTTCATACCCTCACCCAACTTCGACTCCCCCACCCTCAGCCCATCACCATCTCATTCTGGAGATGAGCTCTGCCTGCCTCCCCCGGACCAGTCATCGGACCCTGCCTCAAGTTACCCCCTCTTCAGCTTGGAATTTGAAGAGCCTTCGAAAATCAACCAAAAAGAAATTTTCAAAACGATTAAGCATAAACTTAAGCTCAAACAATCTTCAAGGGTGCAGCTCGACATTGAATGCCTACGAGTCAAACCAATTCTACGTTCCTGGCAAAAACGCATCTCCAGCCAACAGAAGCAAATAACGGACTTGAAAACCGAGATCGACAATTTACGTTCCTCAAACAGGGCTCATCTCCTTCAAATCACATCACTAACTTTACAACAAGCCCTTAAAAAGAAAAGGACTATTTCTCCACCTCACAGAGGTCTCACTGAGCCACAATCCTTCGTGCCTTGGTTCCTCCCAAGTATCACCATAGAAAAATCATGGAAACTATCTTACGGGGCCCCTGGCCCTTTTCTACACCCAAACCTCACTCAACCCTTGGACACCCGGATCAGACTTTAAAGTCTCCCTTCCAAGCCAGTAACTCGAGTGGAACTATGAAGTCATGGATTCTCCCAAAAATCCACCTGACCATCATCTTGAGAACCGCCACAAACCTGTAATGTACGCCTGGAAGAGCATCAATTCCACAGCCCAAGATCATAAGCTCGGGGCCTTTTCTCTTTAGCAATATGACAATGATGTTAACTCTGTTCCCGTACACCCGGACCTCTATCCCTTGTCTACACTGCCAACAAGTGACATCCCCTGCTTCCCTGGCCAGAAAAAAGCTAAGAGTTATCATTATGGCCTTCGCAACCCTGTAGCCATGCCAGCCTTCTTTTTCAAATATAAAAAAACACATCTCTTCTTTCGAAACTCCTCCTTTTGCGCTTCAGCAGAGGCCCTTCAGGCCCATTGTCATTTTTGATCAAATATATATATATATATATATATATATATATATATAAAAAACAACCTGAAAATTCTAAATTACGAATTAATACACTCATGCCATGAATGATTTTGCCCCGTAATCAGTTCAAAAAAAAAAAAAAAAAATCATATTCCGCTGGCCGACTCACTTGGATTCACACATCCATCAAGATTCTTGATTCAGCGGTAATTTTTTCGAACACACCTTTGACTGTCTACCCGACTCGATCCGAAATCTCAGGTCTTTCTGCCTCAGCATTCACTGAAACAATCCCACACTCTGGGTTACGAACCATTTAAAAAAAAAAAGGCCCCGCCCGCCCCCTCCCTTCTCTTCGCATCCTGGAGTTCAAGAGGATGGATCCTGTAATCAGCTCCCCTGGTCCTGTCCAAAGATCGCAAGCTCAAGTCAAGAACCACCAGATCACCCATGAAAGGTAATTACGATAGAGAAAGCTTGGAGTTCATTTCACTGTCATCCGAATCACACTCCATTCTACCTATTAACCTCCGCGGTAAGAAATAGGGAAAATTCGAGGAAGGGTGACAGCAGCCTCAGAACCCCAGGTGCCCGCTCAAAAGGTGCTCGCACCATTTGACATTTGACAAGGTCGGCCTGTCAATGCAAAAATTGACAGGTATTGCACTTTTTACAGCATAAAGAAAGAACATTTTGCCGGCCCCCAGTCAGGCCGGCTAAAAATAGTTTCTTTTGCTGAAAAACTGCATTACCTTAGGCCCACCCTGCCTCCCCTCTCGAGTCTCCTTTTGACAAATTGACAGACAAAGAGATGCCGAGCTTTCCGAGCCCGCATCCTTTATAGGGAGGGCCGCGCATGCGCTGTAAGGTCTCTGAGGCAGCTATGCAAGTCTCGAGCATCAAGCAGCAACGTTGAGACAACAATGCAAAAATTGACAGGTAATGCACTTTTTCAGCAAAAGAAACCATTTTTAGCCGGCCTGGTTGGGGGCAGGCAAAATGTTCATTATAATGTAAGATAGGCTGACGATCAAAAATCCTAATATCTTTATATTGAGAATGTACAGTTCTACTCCAAAATTTGCTGCCGGGCGTACGGGCAAGTAAATTTTGTAAATCGCCAGCCAACCCTGTCACATGTGAGTCCAGCAACAGTTGCCACTTTACCAGTAGACTTTAAAAAGCACTCACAATTTCACAGTTTCTACTTGCCACGTATCAAGTACATCCTGGACGATACATAGTTGTTCTAATGTGAGCATTATACAACAATTATACAATTCTGCAACCTGAGCATTAATGCGGAAAAGGCAGTTCTATAGCCCTTGTAAATCTGAGCGTAATGTCACACACTGGCGGTTCCCGAGATATTGCTGATTCTCTATTGCTAGTCGCCTTTTCGGAGAGTACATAGCGATAAATTCAAGTTGTGCACTGGTGGCTTTCATGCGCCAAATGAAGAGTAGCGACCAACATTGGAGAAGGTTGTAAAAAATCGCTGGTATTGTCTGTTAATCTTGTACTAGTTTTGCACACTGCTCCCCTAAACAGGGTGTCTACCAGTCAGGAAATAGTTAGGAAATTAGAAAGTAGCTCAGGAATTTTCGCCACTGGTAAGTGAGGACGATATGCTTTATGTGTTTAGAAGCGCTTCTCACACGACAAAATAGTAAATACCAAGTCCGATTCATGTGTATATCTGTTAGCAGAGACTTTTTGTTTTCAATACTTTGATAATTTTTTTTAAAGGTTAGGCCTACTATTTCTGCACTCGTACTGCGTGTCGCTGAAAACAGTTTTGCGAATTTCGCGGTGGATTTCAGTAAAAAAAATCTGGCTTTAAACATGTGTTTACTTTTGTGGTATTGGTGGAAAACGGTAGTATGGGAATGCTGTGCAGAGGCAGCCTTAAATAAAAACTGGCTTCCTCGGATCCTCCAAAACTTTTAGCTCGGAGCAGCCTCGCTCAAGGTTTTCTCTAAAAAGTCAGGAATTTTTCAACGTGTTTTTTTGGTAGACACCCTTGTAAATAACCTGTTCTCTGATATTAGTTTCATGCCATGGGTGATATTTTTCATAGGCTTCTGCATGGGACAGGTGATGAAGAATTCCTCAAAATTCTAAGCAATGCCCAAGTTAGTGAATTCATTGTAGCACACATTGATTAGTTGATTCAGTCAGTACCCATGCTTTGAATTCGTCTGTGCAACCCAACTTTGATTAGTTTCTATATTGAATGACTGTTTGAATTTTGTGTTTGTTCTCATGAATTAGGTTTGCCAATCAACTTTCACATTTGAGTTAACAGCTGCAGCCATGAACCAGAAAATACGGTAAGACATTTCAGACGTAAAATGATTTTACACAGGAATTGTATACTACTGGCTTTTCTCCTGAGATAGTAGCTTGGTACGTTAAATTGTGGCATGCTCTTTAATGTGCCCGATTCTTACTTGAGCAAGTTTCATTGTTGCTCGTAAATTTCGTAGCTGCCATGCCTATATTTGCCCCCCCCCCCCCCCTCAAGAGCATTCAATTGGGCATTCTTAAGGCCATGTAAAGTTAATTGTTTGGTTTACAAGCGTGTGCGGGTGCCTTGAATTATCGCGGGTCACAATTTTTTATCTCAATCTTGGCATACCCGCTAAAAATCATATTTTCGCCAAATTTTGACCGTTTTTGACATTCCAGTATACCATTTTAACCGGCTCAAAACGAGCTTTTCAATGGTGCCAATTCCAAACCTCGAGCTCAAACCACTAAGAAGTTATTTGGCAAAAACTAAAACATTTTAATACTAGACAACAAAAATAATACAATACCAGAACATTATACTTTTTTAGGTTGGCTGCATACTCTTGCAGCTTTGAGCTAGGCACGTGTCAAAGAAATGTGGGCAGGTAATAAAATAAAAAATAAAATAAATTTCCTGGTTGCCTGGTGCTTCAATTTGGCACCTTGCCCGTAAACCAAATAATTTTTTTTCCATGGCCTAATACTGCAGCTTTAAGTTGTTACCAACAAGCAATTCATTAATTTAAAAAAAACCGATACTACTCAAAAAAACTGGTAATCGGTGTGTCGTACAGATACTGCAGGGATCGCAGCCAACCTATAAAACCTACAAAATCCTATATTTTAATACTGACTATATATTTGCCTGAATGACCTATAGGCTAATACCTATAAAAACCTATATCTTTAAAAGCTGGTTCCGAAGCGATGTGTTTTTGAATTGCAATCTCATTTAGCCTATTTTAGTTATTAAACGAAATTGGGTGACTATAGTATACAGCCTACCTGTCCAGATGAGGTTGCCTTTTCGTTGAGTCCGAAAACTTAGTTTGTTAATCAGCAAGTTACTCTTAAAAAAATAGAGACACTTTCGCGAAAGAGTAATTGAGGACGCGTCCCACACACACAACAAACTTAAATCGTTATTTATTATCCTCAGTACTTTACAATTAGTCGTAGTTTAACATCTCCTAACGTAATCTTGGACTGCAGTTTGAGCAGCATTACAGCTACTCAAACATATTCGTGGTAGCGGTATACCTTTCAGATATCAACTACAGAAGTGTATAGAGCAGTGACACGACGTAGTATTATTGTATATAACTATGCTGGAGCCTTAATGGATTAGCTGCAAGGGCACTGCAGAGAGAAACAGAAGGGCGTCATACTGAAGCCGATGCTGTGAAGAGCGATTTCTTAGACCTAAAACGTGCGATTTTTGTTGTTGAAGAAAACGTTATTTTAAGCCTAAGAAATCCGCTCTTCCATTGTTTTTCCCTCCATTTTTATGTAGTGTACCTTATAGTTATGTCCTCCAAAACCCATACTGGTGCCAATATGGCGGCAAATGTCACTGCTCTATTGTCAACACACTGTTTGCTTTGTGTAGTTGTAGTATTTCAGGGAATCTAAACAATTGTGAATAATTTTAAGCTAGTTTTAATTCCGTCAGAATAACAGGGTGCGTAACGGTTCTTGAAAACCTGGAAATGTCGTGGAAAATGAAAATAAAATTCCAGACCTGGAAAAGTGCTTCAAAAACGTGAAAAATGCGTCAAGTCCTGAAATACTTCTGGAAATTCACGTCACAGAAAAATACCGTTTCTGCTTTCCGTGTTGGAGATCGGTGTGGAATCATGCAACGTTGAGAAACACAAAACAACTGTTGAAAAAAAAAACTAAATCCCAGTAATAAAAATGAAGCGCTACACATCGTGTGTAGAACCTATAGCCTACATAAAATCGCTGCACCGAAATGGAATTGTACATTATTGCAGCAGCAGTGTTTCTTAACCTTAGTTTAACTTGGTTGAATTTGTGAATGCATCGCGGTCAAAACTGTCAAAAGTTTCATTTGTCTGGTAATAATTTTTTGTGGTCCTTCAATTGTCAGAGAAAAGTCGTGGAATTGTATGCCTACAGGCGAGTATGAACCTGGAATGATTCTGTGAGCTGCCAATAAGACGTATTACATTAAAAAAATGTATTTATTGTAATTCGAGAGTAGGGGGCATGTAAATTATACACTTGTTTTAAACCGTTCTTTGGCAAAATAGGGGTACCCCCAACCAAGTGCCTTTAGCTACGGCCCTGGCAGAGTGGCAGTGTACGATTGGGAAGGGGTGGGCCTCTCCGTTAAAGAGAAAGTGGGGCCCATTTTTCCCCAAATAATTATTGGGGACTTGCAATGTATTGACCTAACTTATTTGATTTTAACGACTAACAAGTAACAATGTTTAAAATTCTAGTCTTAAGAATCCATTTGTTGGTTCTCTTGTTCTTAACATATTTTTGGGACTGTTTTGTGGTGTTTGCTAAACAACTTAATATAGGTTAAAGCCATAGATGTAAAATCAAGAGCATTTGAGACCCCTCGAAAAACCATTTAAAATTGTTCATCAGATGTTCATGTGACTGGTAGCTGACAACGCTAACCACTGAGCTGTAATTGGTAATTTTAATCGGGGGCCCCGGGGACCCTCACAATGTTCGCAGCATGTTTGGGACTTACATTTTTCCTTCTGTTTGGTTAGATGGCCTGCTCTAAAAGTCATCTGTTAATGTGAAAGAGATAAATTATAGGCAAAATTATATTTAAAGAAAACTTTTTCCGATAATGACAAAAAATAAAAAGGATGACCCACATAATTTTTTTTTAGATCCGCGTATTCATGCTAGAGAACCAAAGAATTTTGTCCGTGGTCATAGAGTAACAAATTTAGGTTACGTACTTAATGAAAAGATGCAACGTTTCCATCTTGGTCGAAAAAGAAAATTCTGAATTTCTGACTTGCCGAACCAATATTGGCTGGTCAAAATGTAGAAAAAGTTACCGAGCATTGCTTGTTGATTGCTCTTTTTTAAATATCGAAAAATTCAACTGTGCACCAAGGGCTTTTCCTCCAAATCCTTAACTCATGATTGACTTGGCTGCTTTTTAACAACACAATTCAAGCAACGCTAGTTTATATTTGTTAACAATTACAATTGTGTTAGCCTAGTGCAGATTATTGGTTCTTTAGCCTGTATTGGTGATAGATTCTACAAGATCGGCATCAGTATCCCTAAGATCATTCACTATGCTGATCATTTTTAGACTGATCAGCTTGGTATCAGTTAGGTGGTGAAAAAGGTGATAAGGTAACCTATACCCTTAGAATCGGACTCCTTTTTTTTTCATCCGATAGATATTTCTCCAAAATTATTGCCCCAGTTAAAGCATTTCAAATCACTTTCAGGCTGTGTGCAGTCAAAAAATATTTCTTACCTTGTATATTATCTACCTTTATGATGTGCATTTACTTTCACAGGTTTGAGCCACCGCTCAATTACCAAGCAGTGAATGTCACCGAAGCGTCTGCTTTGATGGAGGAAGACGAGAGCTTGGATGACCAAGAACTGTGGCTGCTCCGTGTGCCAGCACAGGTTAGTGACAGGCAGTTGTTAATTGCACGCACAAGCCAGGATCTTGTCAGTACAGTCAGCTTTCAGTGGTTTAGGAACCCTAACCTTTACGATGCAGTTAGGCAACGCAGGTAGCTCGCTAGAAACTAAAAATTCTAGTTGGAAATTTCAAGATGATGGAGATTTCCGTTCTGATTCCTAATGAAATTCTCAAATTTGAAATCGTAACGGATTGACGCGACTACCTGCAGTGATCCAAATGCTGTTGTAAGGTATACATTTCATGTAGCCTGGTCAACAGTTGTTTCCATTGCAGCAATATTTTCACTCTTGCAACTTGCGTATGTTTAGAAATATTTTGTTGCATAACTATACCCTTTTGTTGACGTGCAAGATCTGGACTACATAAACCAAATAACATATGCTGAATGAGTCAAGTGTCAAATTATTTGAAGCAGGCTGCAAATTGCACAAAGTTGCACCAAAGTTTTCAACTGTCACTATATCTTCTAAAGAACTGGCGCTTCATTTTTGACTACATTTGGTTAAACTTTGAGTGAAGATGTTCTGTTGAAATTAAATATAAAAGTTTTGCAAAGCAATGTGGTACTTAAGTACCAGGAGTTTAATGGTTAAAGCAGGAGCTTGCATTGTTTGCTTACTTTTTAGTTTAGCAATTCAAAAGACTTTTTTTTTTGCATTCATCTTGCGAGGAAAAATGATTTGTATAATAACTCTTTACCCAACCTTTGCTGCATGCTGTCATATTTGTCTAAGTGTATTAAGTTTAACAGATAAACTGAAAAATTTTAATGGACATTATTTTTTTGTGTTCATTAATGGCTTACATTTTTTTTTTTTTTAGTTTGACATCAACTGCTTAGAAGGGGAAGAAATTGATATCGATGACTGGTCGAATAACCGCTTTACAACTTCAAAGGTGTATTTTTTAATAGCATATTAAATAAAAAGGATTACCATTTGGTAAAAGTAATTAAGAATTTTTGTATTAATATTATTTATTTATTTTTTCTCAGAACGTAACGTACAAATATGTAACATCAGAAGCAACTGAGTTACAGGTATGTTCTCTTAATTTGACTTTAATCACAGGTTTAATAGTGAAAATTGGGATTGTCAAATCCAGTGCTGTAAATACCTAATTGGCTGGCCCGGTAGCACAAATTTTACTATACTTTCAGCAAAAGTGGAGCGTGGATAAGACTAAAAAGAAAATATCTACTAATAATAAAAGGTGGTACTATGCTTCCAACATATTTCGTACAGCACCGAGCACAATACAAAGTCATTGCCACTTCTTTATCCAAGAAACAAAGAACCTTTCTTTTAGCAAGAAACAAATAACTTTTCTTTTAGCGTACAGTCACCTTTCTCTTTTGTCCCTCCTGTCCCTGTATGTCCAACTTTGTTCGGCTACCGGCGTTTACATAATCTCTCCAGTGTCAGCTATTCACACTTGATCATGGGGGATTTTTTAGCTCTCTCGAGGGGGTGTACGTCTGTAGCGTTTTAGTCACACAGTATTACGTCTGCAGTGTTTAGTCATGCAATGTTACGTCTGCAGTGTTTTAGTCATGCAATATTATGTCTGCAGTGATTTAGTCACGCAATGTTATGTTTGCAGTGTTTTAGTCATGCAATATTATGTCTGCAGTGTTTTAGTCACACAATGTTATGTCTGCAGCATTTTAGTTGTGCGATGTTATGTCTGCAGCATTTTAGTTGCGCAATGTTATGCCTGCAGTGTTTTAGTCAGGCAATATTATGTCTGCAGTGTTTTAGTCACGCAATATGTCTGCAGTGTTTGAGTCAGGCAATGTTATGTCTGCAGTGTTTTAGTCATGCAATGTTATGTCTGCAGTGTTTTAGTCATGCAATGTTATGTCTGCAGTGTTTTAGTCAGGCAATGTTATGTCTGCAGTGTTTTAGTCCCGCAATGTTATGATTGCAGTGTATTAGTCATGCAATGTGTTAGTCATGTGATGTTATGTCCAGTGTTTTCGTCGCACAACATTATGTCCACGGTGTTATGGTCAGTCCGTAATGTTAGTCAGGCGATGTTATGACTACAGTGTTTTAGTTACACAATTTTTTATTCATATTCGCACTGCTTTACTCGCGTAACTTCATGTCATGCCTACACACCATGGTAGAGTGAAATGAATCTACCTTTACCACACTACAAAACACGTAAGAAAAATGTAGGTCAAGAGCTCCATCCACATAAAGACAGCAATGCTTCAAATGTGTAGGAACATGTTGATTCCCGTTGCTAATAGTCTTGTCTTATTGCATTTCAGGAAATGACTGTTGTACTGCCAAATAAAGAAAAGGGCGACATAGTAGCAGGTGAATAGTAAAAATATTTACTTTTATACTTTGCGTAAGTATAAAAGCAAATTTATTCCCGGTTTTACAGGTTACATGGAAAGAATAAAGTACTGTTAAACTATAAACCATCCTTAGTACAGCAGTTTGTTATAGTTAATTTACTGCCATTAGCTGTCCAAGAATGGCAGCATAACACGTCCCATCCAGAATTCAGAGTCAACACTAGCAAACTGCTGAAAACTCTTACGTTTTGGTCCCTTATGCAGGATTAAGAATCTTTAAACTTTAAGCGGAATTCCAACTTTTTAAACAAAAGATTATCAGTAAAATTTACCCTCCCCCTTGTACGTTAAATTCGTCAGTTTGGTGGTTTTATTGGACTCCTTTTCAATAACCCTCCCATACCTGCTAATGAGCAACCGAACCCAGGGGTGCTGGTAGCTTAAATTAAAAATTCCCACTCCACACTGATCCCCCGATTTACTAAAACTATACATATTTTTATGAGTTATGTTGTAATTCGTATTGCCTTACAGGCTATGAAAAACAGCAAATAAAAATGGAACATTTTTATATTTGTTTTAACTTCTGGCATGTAAAAGTCCAGTGGTCGTAGAGTTCCTACTTTTTCCTTATTTCCTACTTTTTTGTTTTAGTTCCTTATTTTCCTTATGTACAGTTCCCTACTTTTTTTCAGCTACACTCATTTTGTAAATTTAAGTGTAAATTAGTTCAATAACATATAAGATTTGAGTTCAATAAATCAATAAATAAGGCACGAACTTCGTTGGCGTACTCGACGGTCCCTAGTTCGCTTGTTTACAGTGCAACTAGGCGTTCTGCTCGTGCGCGGTGAAAGGCATCACTTCTGGTTTCGCATCGTATTGGGCTTGTTCAGCCATCTGTTAGTGATGGTACACCGACAGAATGGTTTTATCGCACATTTATTTATGTCCAGTTTGTAAAGCTTTAACTACGAGAAAGTATTAGGAAGGTTAATGAGCTCGAATTGTGTTTAGCAGTATTTCATTGGTCTAACTGTAACCGTAAAAAATATGTGCCACTGCAGATACGTTATATTCGGCACGTTGTTGGCCGTGGCTGCCACCATTTTCCCCTTATCATCGCGGGTCAAAATTTGTTATGTTGATCTCAAGTCCTACGACAAATTTGTATTTACGAGAAATCGTGAACGATTTTAACATTCCAATAAGACCATTTTAACCAGCTAGGAATGAACTTTTATGGCTTAGGCCCTATATTTCAAGGACTATCTCAAAACGACTTTGAAGTTAGGGTGTTTTTAGTAATTTTTTAACGTAACAAGGGAGTTAAGTTTAACGTTATTGACATCTGAAACATTTCTGTCTGAAGGTTAATTGTAATAAATGAAGCTACAGATAAAGTCATGTGGCTTTGCTTATTTCAACTGCTTTCTTTAAAAAGGTATCAGTATCGAAAAAAACTATAAGTATCGAGAAAAGTAACGGTATCGAAAAAAGTAACGGTATCGAAAAAAGTATCGGTATCGAGAAAGTATCACAATACTGATACTCAGATTAATAAAGCATCAGTATCAGTACTGAGTTGTAAAACATGGTATTGCACACCCCTGTTAAAACATCATAATTGTAATGTAAAAAGTTTTGAGAATTTCCTAGCAAAAGTATTCGTGTCTGTAAGAAGTGGAATAGTATGTTAATTTGAATAATTTATTTTGTATAGTAACTGAGCAGTAAGAAACGTTCAATCCCATCAACAAGACGTTGAGAACATGGTCATCTCGTTAATTTTCCGTCTCAACTGTGATTGTGCGATTACGTGATAATGTCCCTGATCATTTCATATCAGCTCATTACCATGGGTTGATCCCTATTGCAAACCAACACGGCATTACTGGATCAGCAAGCTCGAAATTATGCCTAGATATCATTTCACTTTAGCTGAGACGGTGGTGACGACCAGTGCTGAGCTTTGCCTGTTAACTGGAAATCAGTAGCTTAGTGTGCCCTTTATCATATGTAACAGAGTCGAGCCGACAGGCGTAAATATTAGTGTGACTGGGGCTGCAAAGTCAGAGGGCCTCCGACCCTGAAGGGGCCACCATGTACTACTAACTGACATGTATGCAGACTGATTCAGCACCCTCACAGTACGGTAATTTTCATATAAACCTGGGTGGGTATACAACATATTAAGAAAATTGTTTTCAGATTATGGGGTGGGGGGGGGGGGCAAAACTGGCAATAAATACCCAACATTTTTTTTTCGATTAAACAACAGGACTGAATCAAAGGCAGGGGCCGCATCTATGAGTTTCACCCCGACGAAGTGAACTTGTTTCCTTGGAGACAGATCTAGCTTCATTTCATTGGTAGCAGCATGCACGTGTCCAAATCGGTGATGTAGCAAGGTTTTTTCCCCCACTTTTCTTTTCGTCGGTAGGTTATGCAATCCGATAGCACGTCCTCCAGGTTGGGAGAACAATGAGCCAGGGAACCTTCGTGAAGCTCGCTTTTCGTCCTTAAAACAGTTTATGACTTTGCATTTCTCTGGCAATAAGGGGTTAACTCTTTTATTTGTTGTTTTACTTAATTGTTTGTACCTTTCTTGGATTTTAGTGTCAAAGCCGTTGACTGGACTATGTTGTCTCCAACGAGATTTTCCCCTTCCATGGCCAAACCTTCCAGCTTCAAAGAAAGTCAAACTTGAAATTCCCGAAGGATTAAAAGCAAGATTTGAGCCTTTTGGAGCAGGTATTGAAAATTGCGTTGAATTTGAATTTCTTCAAGAAAATGTGGGCATTGAAAACTAGGGTCTTACGACGTGTTGGAGTGTAAATTGAAAATAGGTACCGTCAGGTCTTGTTATTTTCTGTACAAGTGTGCCAATTCAATGAAAAAAAAAAGAGGCATAGGTACAACTGAAACTTTTTTGTGGCATGTGGCATGCATGGATTTATTTCCAGTAAAAGATGAAAACAAGGGCTCACGAATTGTGAACTACAGGTGGTTCTATACGAAAAGTTAGGATTGTACTGTGGGAAGACGTTGCAGGGTGTTGGCTGAATAACTTTAAAATGGATGAGAATTGAAACTTGGAACAAAATAAAAATAAGCATTTATTGCTCTAAAACGTGCAAAATGGCAAGAGATGGTTCCCTGAAGGACCGCTAATAACTTACAGTAAAAATTACATCATTAAAACCCGTAAAAAAAAAAAGAATCGTATCAAAGGATTCATCATCAAATATCGTAAACGCTCGAGTAAGAGCCCATCTTCGAATAAACGCCCACCACCCACTTTTTCACTCAAGTCTGAACTAGGCTTACTTCCGATTAAACGCCCATCCCTTCAATTTTCACTTGGCTGTGGTCGGGAAAACCTCCACTCACTGCTGACCTACTTTTGCCAAAGACTTGACTCTTCCAATCCACACTTCTCCCCACCCACTCCTCCAATAATAGACTAGTCTGAATCCCCCAAGCTAAGCTAAGCCAAGGTGACTCAATCACCACGTGACCCCCCTGCCTTACTTCCTTATGACTGATTGTCATTTCGTTAAAAAATTGCACCATAATGGCACAGAAAAAAAATTCTTATACTGTAGAATTTAAAATTGAAGCAGTGTCTTGGCTACGGGAAAATGGAAGGAATATTACGGCTGCAGCAAAGAAGTATGATGTGGATCGTAAACGTGTACGGGAATGGGACACCAATTATAACAAATTTTTAGTTCATAACTTCGGAAAAGAAAAAAAGAAACGAAAACTTAAAGTTGGAAGGAAGCCATTGTCTGAAGAATTGGATCAAGCCGTATACGATTTTTTGTATGAAGAAAGAAGTGATGGCAGAGCAGTGTCAAATGAACTACTCAAATCAAAAGCTAGAGAAATAGCAGCACAACTTCGTATCAGGGATTTTAAAGGTTCAGATGGGTGGCTACAACGCTGGAAAAATCGTTATAACATCTCTCTTCGACGCTCAACGAATGCAGCACAGAAGTGCCGGCCGATTACAACGAAAAATTGACAGCGTTCAGGCTTGCAATACGCGAACTCCGCAAGAAACACGACTACACAGATTATAACATTGGCAATATGGACCAAACAATGGTTCGGTAAGTCGCACAAATATTATAATTAATTTAGTATCTAGCGTTATTTAATATTACGGAACCGGTTTTTATTTGATAACTTCTTCCGTAAAAGGTTTGACAGTGTGCCCAACTCTACAAATGAAAAGCGTGGGGCATCGACGGTTCGTGTAGCCACTACAAACGCACAAAAAAAAAGGCTGCACGGTAGCATTGTGTGCAAGGGCAATAGAGGTCGACCGAATTTCGGTTTCGGTTTCGGCACCGAAACTGTCAAATTTTCGGTTTCGGTTCTGGCCAAAAATTATAGGTCAGTTTCGGTTTTGGCCGAAACCGAATAACTAGTTTCGGTTATGGTTTAGGTTTCGGTTGAATCCTATGCTGCAGTTCCCCTCCTGGCAATAGCCAATTTCCACGTAGTCTAACTAGGCCCAGGGGCACCGATATCCAGATTCTGCTTTATTCTGCCATCCCATCAATAATAAATACACTTTTTGCAATCCATTATTTAATCCTATTTATAATGGCATCGTTGCACTGCAGGGAATTTATGCTTTAATTGCCGTTATTTACGTTTTCAATCCAGGCTTATAGGCTACTCATTGAATGAAACTCTTCTCTGATGCCCTGGATCTCCCTTACTGACACGAGTTAATCGTTTTAAAATTTAAAAAAAAGCTAGCAAGCAGAAATAAAATAAATGCAAACGAAAGTCATGAATTATTTACGTACGATTGACATTTTTTAGGTGTGGGGGTGAAGGGCACGCGTGGATTTACTCAGCCTAGCGTCAGAAAAGAGGTAAACTGGTCTCTGCCTCCCAGTCTAGTCTACGTCTGTGAAAAACCATACACTCATGATTTAATGATTTTATCCTTACTTTTTGTCTAATTATTAAATGTGATATTATTAATGTTAGGTTTTGGTTCCGGTTTCGGTAGTGGTTTCGGTTTCGGCCGAAACCGATTTAATGGTTTTGGTTTCGGCCGAAACTGAATTGTCAGTTTCGGTAGCAATTACGGTTCGGCCGAAACCAAATCTCCGGTTTCGGTAGTGGTTTCGGTTTCGGCAGAAAGTGAAAAACTTGGTTTCGGTCGACCACTAAAGGGCAAATGGGGAAAAGATGCCAGCATTTATTTATTTCAAAGGTAAGTGTACTAGCTTCCATCGAAGTTATGTTTTTCTAACAGGAAACTCATTTTCCCGATGCTTGTTTAGGCTTACTACTCCCGTACTCACTTGTTGCTTGCGTCGAATTCTTGGCGGTAGCAATCGATAAACATGACCGCTTTTTTTTTCATTCTTACCGTAGAACGGGGCGGTGTATTAGGCGATCGTGTAAAGCGTGGCTTAATAATTCCACAAAACATCAGGATTGATGCAACACTTAATGGTTGGATGACCAGGGAAAAGGTTCACAGCTGGGCAAGAAGAGTTTGGGGGCCAAATTCGGACGATGTACGGCGGCTATTCTCGACCAGTATCGCCCGCACATGACTGACGACACCATTGCCGAATTAAAAACACTAGATACGGACGTGATTCACGTGCCAGCCGGTAATTGTTTTTTTTTTTTGGCATTATTTTAATTTTCTGTTGCTTATTAAAACGTGCACACGCGCTAATAACTTTTATTTTTATTATTCGCGTATTTTGTAGGGTGCACATCAATTGTTCAACCAATGGATGTGTCCGTAAACAAACCGTTCAAAGATAAATTACGCAGCCTTTGGGTGGAATGGAGACGTACGACGACACGAAATGCAACTATGCAAGGGGGAATTTTGTTCAACCAAACAGACAAAACGTAATCAACTGGGTATCAATTGCTTGGGAATCGATCACGGCGGAATCGATCGTGCTATCGTTTAAACGCTGTGGCATCTCTTCAGCAACTGACGGAAGCGAAGAACATTTACTAAGCAACAAAGTGCCTGCAAATTCACCGGAAAAAAACACCACAGATCCACCCGGAATTTCCTTTGACGATGAAGAAGAATTTGATGATGATGATGATATTGACGACAATAATTTCTTGGGTTGGGATGGTGGTGGGGTGTCCTTGTATGGTGATGAGGACGATGTTTAAGCCTATTACGTGTGTACTGCAGTAGCCTGTGGGGCTGGCTGAAGCCTTGTATTTTTTAAATAAATAAGTACGTTTTTCCCCCTTCGATCAAACGCCCACTAGGTTATTTTTTCAGTTTTCAGCATAGGCCCTCGCCCGATTAAACGCCCATCCTCCTTTTATCAATGGATTGTCAACTTTAGGGGGGTGGGCGCTTACTCGAGCGTTTACGGTAGACAAAAAAGAAAAAAATTCGCTAATTACAAAACATCAATAGGTGGCCAATTTAGGCGGCTTTTATAATGATTTAAGGTGGGAAAGGAGAACAGTTGAAAACTTCAGGGACACGGGTCGGAGAAAGTGTGCGTAGTATAGGATCTTACCCGTTTCCCGAGTGCTGAGCTCTAACAATAACGAGGGCGCGAGTATTGTTGGGCTCCGCATGAGGAAACGGGTAAGATCCTATTTCTCAACCGCTTTCGCCTTCTACGCATGACCCGTCATTGTTACCACACGTTTACTTATTGTTGCATTTGAACTAGTGCTAACGATAGTTAAGCGGCGTACAAACGTACTATGAAGATACGATGGTGGCAGCATCTGATGTTTTGCACGGTAACCAAACCACTGACAAAACAAGATAAATGCAGCGAATTTGACGATGAACAATTAAAGCAAACGTTCATGGTGCCACATTGCATTTCCTACAACTGTGTTAAGTTGTGATGAATTTTAATTCTTGCATTACGAAAGTTTCGTAGTCTTTTTTTTTTTTTAGGTTGCAGCGCATTTCTGAATTTTAATAATTCTTGAATACGAAAGCTTCGTACTCTGCTTTTTATTTTGGTTGTTGGATGTATTTGATCTGTGTTTAATCATCATTGATAAAATTACGAAAGGAGATTCGTGTTGTTGGCGTTTATGCCGTATTTGTGACAGATGTAAAACAAAAAATGAAAGCAGTGCTGAGATATCCCAGCACCCAAACCGAAAACCATTGTTGCGATCCTACACTGTTCCATTGTTACAAGAGTGCGGAGAAGAAGAAGCGGTTGAGAACTTAAGAAAAATGGTTTGACACCATACGTCAAGAACACCTTGAAGGCATTTACCGAGTTCCGTGTGAGGACTGTGATGCCATTTATGTTGTACTCACAAGAAAAGGTATACCCATGAGAGTCAAGCAGCACGGTGGCTGACACTAGGAATGAAGTTGAAATAAATGGCAGTGCAGTACACCACAAGGAAACTCGGCACCGTGATACAGTGATACTCCTCAAGTCCAACTCCAACAGTGATGTGCATCTGAGAAGCCTAGAATCTCTGGCTATTCAACACCACAGCCGAGAGAAAGCAGTGCTTATGACTATCCAGAAACAAGCATCAGTATCAAACCCAAGCATTCAGTATCTGCTGAGAGACGAATTTAAAAGTTGCTGCGGGAATGTTGGTGTACCGGCGTCGCTTTCAAATAGCAGACGAACGATCATGACGAAGACAGTAGTTCTGACCCACTGCAAACTCTAGAATAACCACACTGTCGAAAATTTGCGAAGATTAGGTGCATAATAATTTTTCGTTTGTAACCTAATAGCGTACTGGACGTAAAGAAGAACTTCGATTCTCCTGCAAGAACAAGTTCTCTGGTGGAATCACTATTCGCCACAGCTTAACCTACATCCCTAAAGTTTAAAATGTCAATTCTTATCTGTTCTAAATCTATCAGCCGACCTGGGACAGTGTTGCAAATCGGAGACTTATTGCAAATTTCTTTTACGTTTCCTTTTCCTGTCAAGGCTTGTAAGAAGCCTATGCAACAGAAGAGGTTTCAAGTCATACATGCAAATCCACTAAGATTGTTGTTAATGCATTAGACAAACTTTCAGCATTTTAACTTTTATCTTCTACCGACAGACTCTGAACAGCAAATCTAAATTCACTTTCCAACATTATCAACAGTGATACTGTTCGTTGTCATCGACATACATCCTTTATGGAATGTATCAAGACACGCTAGTGTGTTGCCTGCCGAGATAAATGATAAAAATGTAACAGAAAACTGAAACTTTATTGATCGGGAGACTTTGGTCGCCTGATAACATAAAAGTCACTGTTAGTGATTGATGTAGCTTAACGTTTTCATTTGCTTAAGTAACGCCATTTCTTGTGTCACGAAAATAAATTCTTCCATGCGGCTAATAAAGCTGGTTCTTAGCTCTTTTTACAGGTAACGCTCTGGAGATGTACCCTTTTCATAAGGCCTCTTGCGTTAGAGAGCTCTTAACGACCAAATTGATTGTTTCTATATGCTGATAAAAATATTAATTATTTGAGGTTTTAGCATGGTTTTACTCAATTGGTTTGCGCATCCTCTGTCTATATAAAGTACCGTCGTCATCTTTTCTTTATTCTCAGCCGCTTCGCACATGCCGTTTCTTGTCGTGGTATGGCACCACAGTTACCGTGATCCATAATGTTGCAATCTCTGTGCCCCTCAATGCCACATGCTAAGGGTGCGCCCAGGGAACCATTGGCCAGGATGGTCACTCCGCCCCCTTCCTCCGCCGATATTTTGATTGAAGACCCTGCTCCACCGTTATCCGGGTTTTCAACTTTATCTGCGGCCTGTCCGCTGTCGCCCAACGCCCCAGGCCCTCTCGGCTGATGACCATTCACACGGTCCTTTTACCGTGAGCCCACCAGCGATCAACAGGCCCATGCTTGACACGACCACTACGTCCCTGGTCCATTATGGCCAGGCTCGACCCTTACCCAATTTACGGTCACTTCAGGAGGATCTGTTTAAAGCTAAAGAAGCATACGCCCGTGTCAAGTTCCAAGTGAAAGCCAGGCGCTCTGCTGACAGACGCAGGCCACCTAGTTCCCCTGAAGGACCAATCGATCTCTCTTTACGTTCATCATGGCGCTTGGTTACCTCACAGTCCCTTGGCGCCGACCATCCTTCTGAACCACTTTCCAAGAAAAAGGTTCATGAACTCGTGGAATCAGCTCTCCATTCCTTAAAGCGGAGCGGCCCGACATCCCCTCAGCAATCATCTCCAACCTAATATACACAAAATTGGGTGACCGCTACCACAAAAAAAAATAAAACGGTCGTCATGGGACATTCCGGCACCATCTCGACCACACAACTCGTCTTCAGCCTTTCAGCCTATTCCTCCACCCAGCCATCGTGACCAGTCCTCATTGAAGACTCAGACTGCTCCGGTTCAGAGCCTGGCGATTCAGTCGCTTCTGACGATCTTCCTTCTCTTCACGCCCACTTTTCCTCATCCTTCACCGATGATCCTGACCCGTCCGAGGTCCCTCTACCAGACCTTCTGAAGACAGTTGAGGACATCATCCCTGACTGTTTCCTATACAAGCCCTCACCAATGGCATCAGAGCCAAGCAAGAATTGCGGCTCTCCACGTGCTTTGGCATTGGTCTACGCGACCGCCTTCCTCATCAATAAGCTGTTCTTGGTCAGTCAACAACTTTGCTTACAACCCTACTTCGTAATGGTGGCCTCCTGTTAGGTAACAGCGACCCATTAGAGCTCGACAAGGGCCCGCAACCCGGCAAGGAGATGGCCTTCCTCCTAACGGGCGATGGGGCTGCTATTTTCAAGAACTTTGATACTTATCCATCCACGATCCGAATTCCTCACAGCAGGCGTGAAGAGATCGGGACCACTCTTTTTCTCCCTCGCAAAGTGTCAGTTCCCGCTTCTGTCCTCCGTGACAATGACTGCCTTTTGCGACTTGGGCCTTCTCGTGACCTCTCAGACTGATGTCCTGAGCACAGCAGCAAATGCCTTATGTGAGAAACTCTCCGCCGTACCACCGCCAGTTGAGACTAAGAACCTGGTTTTCCTCACCAGTCAAGTGTTCCGGAAAGCTTGCGTCGCAACCGTTCACTCTATGAACTGGCTCATCAGGGCCCTTTTTAATTCGGCACTCCTACTTCGGGAAGTCGCCCTCAAAACGGCCCCGAATCTCAATGACTCTGCTCGCCATGTGTTACGCAACCAGCTGATCCATGAGTCAGACACCCTTTTACGGAGCCTGATCCCTAAACTCACTCTACATTTATTGTCGCCCGTAAACCTAAGCCCCTCTCGTCCCAAACATGTCAGGGTGTCCCAGGAACTCTGGGCGCCCCCTTCGTGTTGACACCAGGGATTATTGGCATTTGCCACCTGGTAATCGCCACGCAGCGCGTCCCTTGTCTCCACCACATATTGATCAGATGCCCTTTTGGAACAAGGGCCCCAACAACGGACGGGGCCGATCCCTTGGTCGCAGCACCACTCTCAACCAACGTGGACGGTACGTTTCACCGGGACCTCGACTGAAGGCCCCATGCTAGTCACTGACAATTACTCTACGCCCCTTCCAGTCATGGGTCGCTTACGCCACTTTCTGCCTGCTTGGTTGGCATTGACTTCCGACCCAACCATTTTATCGATCATCAGCAATGGATTCCGCCCAAGACATCAAACCTCCCCCTTACCACAGGCACCTCCGAACAACTTTTGGCCAAAATAAATAGTCTCCTGATGAAGGCAGCAATCCGAACAAGCCCCAACCCGGACCAACCAGGACTTTACAGTCGCATTTTTCTCTGCCCAAAGAAAACGGAATTTCAGACTGACTTTCAACCTCCAACCACTCAATGCATTTGCAACGATCATTTTCAGATGGAAACATTAGATTCCTTTCGCCATTCATTATTACCAGCCGACTGAACAATTCCTATCTATCTTGCGGATGCCTAGCTGCACATTTCCCTGCTTGCGTCTGTCAGCACCTCTTCACAGATTTATTTACGACGGTACGGTCTACGAATTTCTTTGCCTCCCATTCGGACTGAACGCAGAGCCTCACATCTTCATGAACGTAGTAAAGCCGGTCCTGGCAACGCCTAACCAACATCAAATCAGAGAATGTGCCTACCAAGACGGCTGGATCATTCTCCATCAGAACAGGACCACACTTCTTCACCACCAGGATTTTACTATCAGCCTCCTCCAGTCCCGATGGGTCCCATCTCAACATTTCGTCTTTCTAGGTGTCCTTCGAGCTAGTTCAGGCGACTGTAATGCTGTCGCCAGACAGGGTCTCAGGTCTTCTCACGATACGATACTTCGACAGTTCCTATGCCTTCCGATATATACGATCCTAGACCTCAATTCGCTAATAGGAACGATAGATTTCGTAGCAAGTCTGGTCCCATACGCAGATGGATGGCCTGGCCCCTTCATAATTTCTGCATCGACGAGTGGCCCAACCACTATCTCTTCCATCAGATACTTTAGGACACCGGCATCCACAAATGTTCCCCTTCGACACCCTGGTGATCCCAGACAGTCCCCTTCCGGGAGCAAACTCCGGATCTGCACCTATTTACAGATGCGTCCCTCCATGGATAGGGGGCCCACATCGACAGTCACGTGGTCTCCGGGGCCTGGTGACCAGAGGACCAAGCTCATATCAACATTCTCGAGCTCCGTGCCTTCCTTCTCGGGCCTTGTAACGGGCCAAATAGTCCAGATACACATCGACAACGTGACAGTCTACCTTCAGAAAAGGGCGTAGGACCCGCTCTCACTCCCTCCATCAGTTCACATCCAAACTCTTCCGCCTCTCCATATCCCTAGGAATGACTGTGCTTCCCCTCCAAATTCCACACAGTTGGAATGTCATCGCAGACCCGCTATCTCGCCGGTCCCTACCAGCAGGGGATGGGCCCTAAAGACGTACTTTTGTAAATCTGTGTTCAACATGTGGGACCGTCAGCTCAGTCCCGGACGACCAGGCATGGGCAGTAGACGCCCTTACCCGTCTTAGGATCATCTCTTCGGGTACCTTTTTCCTCAGCCCAAGCGTCTTCCCATGGTCCTCCACAAGATTGCTCGGTCCCTGGGCATGTTCATCCTAGCGGGACCCAACTGGCCGACCGCCGCATGGTTCCCCCTCTTGTTGGACCTCTTCTTCGATCTGCCACGTTGTCTCCCTGATATTCTGGACCTGCTCTCCCAACATCGAGGGACCAAGTTCCAGCAACGGCCAAAATCGCTACGACTACTCGAAGTGTCTGGCATTTCTGCAGAAGAGACATCTCGTATAGTCTCTAAAGCCATTCAAGCATCAACCAACAAACTGTACAATAGTCACTGGCGCCGATGGTTTTGTTGGTGTTTCCTGCGGAAGGTTAGTCCAATCAATCCCTCTCTTCAGAAATGCTTAACCTTCCTCAACGACCTCTTTTAAGAGGGTCTCAGAAGCTCAACAATCTTTGTTAACTGGTCGGACCTAAATTCTGTTTTCAAAGCTGCAGGGAACCTACACCTTTTAGACGATTTTTCTATCTCGGCCCTCATCAAGTCTTTTGACATCGAACGACCAATAACTTGGTGCCTGTTATCTCTTCTTTCGGCACCATACGAACCGCTCTCCACATGCTACCTCAGACGGTCTTCCTGATCGCTTTAGCAGCCTGTCTGTAGTAAATTTCAGTCACTGTCTGCTACGGCAGCCGACTGCTTCTTCTTGGCGGACTGCATAGGGCCCACGGCCTTCTTTCCGCACCAAAACGCAGAAGCCATGAGAACGTTCCCAACAGTTCATTATTCCTGCTCTATCCACCATTCTAGAGGACAAACCTGAACGGGCGCTGTGTCCAGTTCGGGTCTTCGATTCTATCTTGACCAGGCCTCTCCGCAAGGGCCGCTCTCAGCTCTTCATACCATTCACGACCGGTTCAGGCGAAACAACCACATATTCCACGCTGACAATGCCCTTGACATGTGCGTAACCACCCATGAACTAACCATAGCAGCATCCTGGGATTTCTACAGTAACGTTCCAATCACCGATATTCTAGCAGCCAGAAGCGCGCGACCGCTTTGTAGCGCCAGACAGATTCTCTGAACCCCTTAAGCACTACGGTCGCCTTATCTTCACCTGCTGCATACAAACACCTTCCATCATCAATTCGACCGATTGCAAAGTTTAAACTTTTGGGGACCCAGCTCGCATCCCTGGGGTGCCGCCGCCTTTTGACGAGGTAAGAATGCTGAAGGCTCAGGTAATGTTTATTCTCATCGGCATATAGAAACATCAGAATACCAGGGCCACCTTGTTAATTTTGGTTTCTATTGCCAAACTGAACATATACATTGCCATGTCGCCACCTGGGCACTATAATGTCTAGATCAAACACCTAAGGAGAATGCTAAAAGCTCAGGTAATGAGAATTTTTAGTTAAGGCAATAGAAACCAAACTCAACCAGATGGCGCTGGTATTTGACGTTTTAAACATTTGTTATTCTGCAACAATGCCAAACGTCAGCTGCAAGAGACATAGGCTGAAGAAAAAGGGTTTTGGTTTGCGTTTAGGTAGTTTCTTTTGTATAAGCAGCTCCTTGAACTATGTTTCGTAACAATGCAAAACATTAAAATAATGCTAATCAGCAAACGCCAGTAAACTCAATATTAAATAAATCCGTGAGTTTGCAAGGAGATATTGCAGTACTAATATAATCCATATTAAAAAAAGCGACTGCTCCCGTCAAAATGGACCAAAAAACTAGATTAGTGTTTCCATCTCAAAATTGCCATGGATTAAAAGAGATTCAATATCTACCCCAATCTAATATTTCAAACGTTAAACGAAATAATTGTGCAGGAAGCAATTTTCATATATTTCATTTAATCTTCGAACCATTACTCAGTGTGATTAACTTGGCTTTTGATATACCAACTCACCTGGTCGAAAAGCTTGGCTGGAATCCGTAACAAGTTATGTTTTGTGAACATCCTGTATGTCTACAGTGGCTTGGAGACAGTTTAGACATATGAAAACAGTTCAACTTGCGTTGTAGAGCACTGAGCACCATTAACAGGGATCATACTAACAAGTGGTCATCTGCACTAACATACTGCGAAGCAGATTTCTCTGGCAACTGTGATGGAATACAATCTTAAAATGTATAGGCTAAATTCCATTAAGTTTTATGTCTACAGCATAGTATTGGTTTAGAAGTTAGCGTATGTAAAGGGACATGTTTTGGTCTACCTTCGCCACAGTTCATTCCAAATTATTCATGGAAGGACTCGAGCCAAAAAAGTGTGTGCCAGTGTGCAGGGTGGTCCATGAAAAACTGATGAGCGAAGTTTTTTGTTAGCACCCTCCAGAACCGTAAAGAGTCAGATGATGTCTAAAACTAAGTCCCTTTAGGGTTCTAACAAAAAAGTTTGGACTTAAAAAAATGTTGCTCGTCAGTTTTTTATGGACCAGCCTGTATAAAGAATGCTAGCAGTTGTACCGGGCTTTGCTCGGTGCACCCTGAACGTTCACTGCAGCTGTCTGTTTCTTCCTGTAATACTCCCTTTTATCGCCTCCTCCACTTTGCAACACATAGTTGAATGTGGATAGTTATTTGTATTAATACTGTATTTAACTAAACTCAAACGTCACTCTCTTTTTAAAGATAAAAGTAATAGTTATTAGCTAAATATCGTTTGTATTTATGCTCAAAGAGCTTTCCTTTAAGAGGCTTCCACATCTCTAACTTCCCAATCGTTTGAAGAACTATTCTGTTCAGCGGGGACGATGGCTGGGTAGACACTAAGGCTGCGTTCATGGAAAAAACCCAACGACTAAGCGGACGCTGAAAGCTTACGCGGTGAAGAAAAAGAAGCAGTTCGCCCAGCCGCGTGTTGGCTGTTGTCTCCGCGGCCCGCGAGCTCCAAATCGCGTTTATGTTTACGACCGTTTTGAGCGGAAGCTTAAAGAGAAACGCGATGCTCACTCGACAATGTACAACGGTATGCGAATCAGACAATGTGGCGCAAGCCACACAATATAACAGCACAAGAAGCTTGGCGGTTGTTGTATTAGAACAAATACGTGCCAATTATTAAATTACGGGCAGGTTTTTACATCACGGAAACCAGCGAAGTGGCCACTCGTAATCGGCAACACGTGGTCCGCCATTTTCCGATCCCAGAAAGCAACTCAACAGACCTGGCTCCCGCGGCCCGCGTACGCGGTGCGCGGCTTTTTTCTAACTCAAACAGATTGGGGGACCGCGCGCGGGACGAACGATTCGCTTGTGCCTTCCCGCGTGAGTTTTTGGCGTAAACAAACAAGCGGACGCGGATAAGGAGCAAAATTCCTTTCAAACGCCGCGCCACGCGTCCTCTCTAGGCGTTGCGCGCGGTCCATAAACAAAGCCTTAAAGTCTAATTTTATCTTCAAAATAACGTTACTAGCCGACTTCGTCCAAAAGGTGGTGGGTCTCGCTAAAACGACCTGTCTTTGTTGCCAAAACATCTTAACCTGATAATTTTAGCATTACATTCCTCGAACGAAATCTGACGACACTCCTGGCTGCTACGATGGGGCTTGCGTAGTCATCTCTCTGAAGTAGTGTGACGTGAAGACTGACACTGCCTGGAGGATCTAATTGATGGGGACTAGCTCATGAGCTGTTACCGTGGTCGTTTGCTTCGGATGCAGCGTAGACCTGACGAAAGACGGCTTTGATCCAGTCAGCAATCATTCCTGGCGTGGTTTTTGCCTTTGCGGTTTCTTCCTTATAGTCAGTTCTGTTAAGATTAAAACGTACAGCACGGACGAGGCATAGAAGGCGTTCAGGTTCATCACCCGTGATGGTGGAAAGTGCCAAAGGCTTCTGGGTTTTTGCTCGAAAAGAATTCAAGGGAGTTAAGCATGCAGCTCTGAAATTTTTGAAGAAGAAGCAGTAAGCGTGATTGCAGAGAGTTATTGTACTTCGCCACAGCCCGGTCTTGCGGCGAGGGTGGCTGGGAACACTGTTTTCCTCGTGAGGAAGATTATGTTGCAGTTTAAGAGAAGTTCGTACGGCTCTTTCATGAGTGAATCCAAGACGATCGAAAGGTCCCAGTCTGGAAAAAAAGGTCTGGTAGCAGGGCGTTCGAATTGGAAGGATTTTATTAGGGTTGAGATTCGAAAGTCGTTGAGTAACTCGTTTAAGGCAGAACGGTGGATTTTTTTAGTCCTTTATTGAAGAGGCCCGTAAAGAAAATCAAGATTTCGGGTAAAGAGGGGTTGATTGGATCAATTTTCTGCAGGTTACACACCTATGAAACAATTTCTTTCAGTGGCTGTCATCGATTATGTTGGTGGATGTTCTAATTGCTTTGCTTGCAATTCTGATGGCCTGTTCAAGAATTCCTGCCTCCTGGAGGAGTCTGATGATAGTAGTCACCCATTTGGGTAGAGCAGCTGTCCTTTTTTCTTTGTGACAGGATGTGCTGGAGCTAAGGAACTAGGCGGCTGACAGCCAATTCGGGCTATTAACGTGTAGAGGCCCTTGGAGGATTCTATTTTCAGTAGAACCAGAGGCAGTAGTTTGAACGATGGGAATAGGTAGCCGTAAAGGTTGTTCCAAGAGACCGATAGAGCGTCCACTGCCCAAACTTGATAGTCTGGGAGCGGGCTTATAAACTGGGAAAAGTCTGGCATTGAGCCTCGTGGGAAATATGTCGGCCATCAGCCCCCCACATGGCTTACAGATATTTGCAGATGGATATCTTTTAGAGTCCGCAATGACGTTCCGGTGATGTGAAGGAATAGTATCGATGTTCTCATCTTGATGCATAATTTGAAGATTTCCGAGTGATTTCTGGATTTTGTTCCTCCTTCCTTCAGAGGTTACGCTACATCCGTTGTGTTGTCTTAACTGGACTTGAATGACTTTCACTGTATGAGAGATTGAAAATGTTCAGGCCATTGAGAACTGCGAGGCATTTGTGTGGTCGTGTTCTTGGTCCTTTTCCGTCCAGAGACCGGAAGCTTCGTTGAGTCCGATGTGGGCTCCCCAACCTTCTAACAAAGCATCTGTGATGAGGAGGCGATCTGGATGGTGTTCGTGTAGAGGACTGATTGTTGGGAGAACGTGGACATCCAACCACCATAGAAGAGTTTCAAACGGGAAGGTGTCATCTAAGGAACGTGTGGTGCTTCCCAGTTGCGTGCATCTCCCCCCAGATTTCGATGCGATAATGGTGGAAGGGTCTGGTCATCCATTTTCCCGTAGAGGACAAAATTTGCCAAGAAGTCAATTTTTCCTATGATGCAGTTGAGAAGGTTCTGGCTAGAGTAGTCATGTTTTCTAGAAAATCTTCAGAGGGCGTCACTGTTGCAGCTGCAAGATTGAATTGAACCCTTAGAACGACAAAGTCTTGGGCTGGAGTTTGTCTTATTGACTGAGATGATTTGCTGTGAATTGGAGGTCACAAAAGCCAGTTGTCCAAATAAACACTTCATGGAATTTGAGATTGGTGCAAATGGGCTAGAATCGGTTTCAATAAGATTCTTGGAGCGGCGTCAGACCAAATGGAAGGCGGAAGACATGGCATGGCGTACCAAACGATGTAAGGGTACGTGTAGGTATGCATCTTCTTAATCTGTGGATACTGTCCAGTCGTTTGGCATATGGAGTCTACAGTTTCCTTTTTCTTGTTTAAAGGCTTTAAAATTGAAGACGAGTCTTTCTCCTCCACACGTTTTTTGGGTGCAAGACAAATTGGGCATGTTGGGAGGGCCACTTAAGCCCGGGAAATGGTTAATGTAGTCTCCGCTCTTGTGGCATTTCGTAGAAATTAATTCTCGTGAAAATGTTTCACTAGGCCCCAAACAGGCCCTCGGGGCAAAGACCCACGGGGAAATTTCCCTTATGGCCCGTACTCCCATAATCTTTGCTTTCTGCAATCGCTTTTTTTAAGAAGGTCGTCTGCTTTGGAGGAGAGCTGAGTTGAAACGTACGCGATACCAATGACGGAGGAGACAAGTGCGGGTTTGCTGATGAAAATTGTCCAGAAACCTTGAGTGATTATGGAGAGGATTTCTGAGTTTGAGGTGATGGCCGGAAGGAAGTGTCGAAGACGGTCACCGACTGGAATGGTGTTTGTCATTGATAACTGCGATGTTTGTTATTTCTTGAGTTATTGGAGAGGAGTAACGGTTGCTACCTCTGCCTCTTCCACAATGTGATGATCTGCAACGAAAGGGCTGGTATTCGAGTTATGGTTGGAGTAAGACTTTTCCTAGTTAGGCTGATTTCTTAGCCTTGAAAGGGTTCTGCTTTTGGGTTTTGTTTCCTTTGGTTTGCGGGAGACTTCCAGATGCAGATCCAAATTCAGGATTATTCCTCTGCATAGTGTCAGAATAGGTTGGTTGAGTCGTTCAAGTTCGATGGAAGAGTGAAGTGCAACATCCCGAAGGAGGAGGGTCCAGTTGAAGAGAGACTTTGTTAGCCAGTTCATGGAGTGGAAGGTGGCTAAACATGCTTTCTTAAATTTAAAACTTTATTTACAAGGAATGCAAGATGTTTGCTTCAGCTTGAGATGCACCCCCACAGGCCAAGGCGTAAAATCTTGTCATTGTCTTTTAAAACCGAAGATTGAACTTCCCAACTTTCTTTGGAATCTGCATTCCGGTGCCCAAATCCGTCTTAGCTTCAAAAGTTAGAAATTCGGACTGGGTGTATATTTAGAAATGCTTGGGGTTATGGGAACCATCGCCGTATGGTTTAAAAACTACATAATACTAGTATTACCTGGTTGATTTTGGTTTCTATTGACTGTTGAAAATATACATTACCTTTTTTATAGCATTCTCCTTCTCAAAATGCTGTTCAATCTAGAGAAATTAAATCGAAGATGTCCTTCCGGTTCGCTACCTATTGCGCAGCCTCCTTCATATAAAAGCCGAGGCGGAGCGGTAAGCTCACCTTTTCGGACTCTATTGTGCCCAAATGGCGACAAGAGGGGGAGGGCGGGAGCAAGGTAATGTATATTTTAAACAGGCAATAGAAACCAAATCAACCAGGTAATACTGGTATTTTGGAGTTTCTAGTTGCCTTGAAATATACATTACCTTTTTTATAGCAATCTCAGACTTTGTCAAGGCGGCGGGAGCCATTAGACTAAAGTTCCCTCAGGTAGCGACCGGTTCCCCTCACAGAAAATTCAGTGTGTAAAAGGGGGTTAAAGTGCACGTCGGGCAGCAACAAATGGCCCGCTACGGTAAAGTCCCTCTGCTTGTTGGGAGTATGTCCCGGAGGTAATGGGACGTAAAGACCGTGGGATGTCTCCAGGAGGCAGTTTCCATTGTTTCAGTGATAGGGCCCGCTACGGTAAAGTCCCTCTGCTTGTTGGGAGTATGTCCCGGAGGTAATGGGACGTAAAGACCGTGGGATGTCTCCAGGAGGCAGTTTCCATTGTTTCAGTGATAGGGATTTGCTGTAGTGAGCCCAGGATGTGGAAATTGCACGGAGTTCGTGGTCCGTTACTCTGATGCCTTCAGAGACATAGTTTTTGTCAATCGCTTCGTAGGCTTGGATGATGACACTTCTTTAGCCAGGTGGCGATTATGTTGGTGGAAGTGGTGCTGACCTTATTACTGAAGGGAAGGAAAAGTTGGGAGCGTCCTCGGCGGATGGGCTTGGATGCCTCAGTTAACATTGAATTGTCCGGATAGTGCAAAGGGACCGCTCCTCTTCGTCCCCTAGGATGGAAGATAGGGACGAGTTCTCTCGTTGGGTCTGTGTAGCACAGAACGATGCTTGTGGAGTCAATGTTATGCCAGCGTAGTCGGGCAGGAAAAAACACTCTTTCTGTGGCAGAGAGGGCTTGTAGTTTGCTACAACGGAGACAGGCTGTCAGTGCCACGAGGAATACTGTTTTATTGTGAGGTGGCCGAATCTAGCCGAGTGTTGTGTGTTGCAAGAGGATCGTCCATCAGTGGTTCGATCCCAGGCGGACCGCCGGGGAACGTGTCCAACTGTACAGAAGCTTTAGAGATGTCACAAGCCGCCTTGGACATGAACCAAGAACACGCCCCACACACCAGAGGTTGTGAAGAAGCTCAAGGAACAGAGTGAGGAATGGTGGATCTAGGAGAGGATCATTGGAAAACGGATTGTTGCCAAGGGATCGTCATCCAGTGGATCGATCCCAAGCGGATCGCTGCATAGTCAATCCATGTGCAGCCCAATTAAAGCTGGCACGAGCCACCCCGGACTGTAACCAAGAGCACGCCCCAAACATCAAAGATGTGAGGGGGGCCCAAAGGACGGACTTGGGAAAGGCGGCTCGAGGATCGACGAACGAAGAGCAATGGAAGAGCAGCCGCATCATGGAGCAGCAGAGAAAAGGATGAGATCTTGTAACATGTAAAGAGGTTCGTGTTACCAGCCGTCTTGAAAACGGCATGTAAGGCAGAATGGCCTAGGATGGTGGAGGTTGTCTTGCGTAGGGGGTGGATTGGTTACTTGTTCAGAGACACACCAATGAATCCATCATTGGCAGACGATCGGATGGCTCGTGATGCGATGCGAGTGGCCTCGTTCTCAAGAATGACAGGTGCTCGGAGGAGCTGGACGATAGCAGCCACCCAAGAAGTCGGAGTGCTTGGTGGTTCGGGTGGAGGATCGATCCTACGCATTGGGACAGGATGTCCGGACGGCTTGGTAGCCGGTGAGGAGAGTCGATGAGGAGGGTGAGTAGTAGTGGAAACCAGGTTGCGACCAGCCAATTCGGAGGAAGACGATGGCTTGTAAAGAAAACAATTGGGGGACGATCCCCTCGATTGTCTGTAGCTGTTCTCTCGGAAAGATCAGGGTCTCTTGGAACGGTAGGTCAGGTTGATCCGAGAGGGACGGTTTGGCGAGTAACAAGAATCAGAGTCCTTGTCCGCAGGAGGGACCTGAGGAGGCAACTGAGCGGACAGGATGGGACGAGGCGGATCGTCCAGGGCCGCAGAAGTACCAGCATCCTCAAGGGAAGGCGGCAAGCCAGACTGTCATGTAATCAAAAAATGGAGCCTTTCGTTTAAAGGTTTGGAATGAGGAGTCCATGAGGGTATGTATAGGGATGGAGTGAGTGGTTCACTGGTCCACTGAGCGGTGGAATGTCCAGTTAACGAAGGACGGGATGAATGAGAGGACAATCCAGAGGAGTAAGATGCAGTCCTGCAGAGGATGCTAACTTGGCAGCAACCTTTCGGGCTTTAAGTTGAAGCTTTAAGCAAGTGTATCGTTCCTTGGTACGAGAACGTGGTCCCGCACTGGTGGAGGTTGACTGCAATGGACCGGGGACGTAGCTGCAGTGTCACTACGTATCAGGACGGCTCAGAAATAAGAGGATTGTGCGGCGGACGCGGCTGCTGCAAAGAACCCTGGTCCGAAGTAAGTTCAGGAATTTCAACATTATCTGCAACCGGTGGGACCGTAGGGGATGCGGAACGAGGAGTGCGGGGTGAGGAGCCATCCCCTGGTGTCCCTTTAGCACGAGGCATAAGGACAGCATCACCTAGGAAGGGGTAGGACGCAGCGCATGGCGCGAAGCTGGGAACGAGACTAACAGTTTGGTGGCTCTGAGGGAAGAAGAAAATACATTAGCTAATCTGGTGGGAAGCGTCCTTTCCTGCCTCAGCCTTACAAAGGTCTAGTAAGGGGAAGGAAGGGTGATGAGGAATGTGATGTTGTTCTGAATGGGAGCAAGTGCCCCCCCCCCCCCTCTCTCCTCCCCCGAGTAGGGTAACGAGAGGAGTGTGAAAAGCGTCCTGTGAGGAACGCATCCAAGAGCCCAGGAATAGGGCTTGGGGAACTGCACACCGATTCGTGCAGGCCTGTCTTAGAGAGCTTATGTCCTTTTCCCGGAGGTATAAATGCGGTCGGAACTGGTAGAGGACCAGGAGCAGTAGGATGCGGAGGACTGGGACGGGACATGGAGATAAATAGGATGGAAATCTCCGTCCGCAGGAGAGTTGGAGGATCTTCGTTGCTTAGGAATCGAAGCTTAGTCACGATGATACATAGTCTTGTAACTGGGACTTACGCATAAAGTTCCGAAGGGAAGAATCCATGAGATAATGCACTAGAGACGAAGTGAGGGGTTGGTCGTCAACCGAAGGTTGTAAGGAATGTGAGGATAGAACAAGGAATCGGGAACGTGGCCGCAGTATTGCAAGGCATGAGGAACGACGGCTTGAAAAGAGGGATTCGGAGGGGAACTGGTTGCTCCAAAAAATCCCATTCCGTTGTAAGGTCGGAAATCCCGCAGGCGGAGCGCACAGTTAGGTGCGGAGTAAGGAACCATCCCAAGGCGTTCCCTTAGCCTGTGGTATTGGAACGATGGTGCTGTAGGACGCGGAGCTTGAATGAAGGAACGCTCTTCCTCGTGGGATGCAGATGTGGCTGGAGGAGCACTCATCCGATGAGGTGTGGACGTGGCTGGAGGGACGCTTGTCCTATTGGCATGAGAGTGCGGCCATCCTTGTATTGTACGTCCTCTGGAAGCAGGTGCCTGCGAAAGGCGCCTCTAGGTGCTTACATTGGGAAAGAGGATGGCTTAAGGAGCGACGGACGGGAGAATGCCCAATCGGCGCTGTAACGCTTAAGAAAATAGGATGGATCGGTTCTGTCTATCCGCTCCTAAGGACAGAGCAGAGAAAACTGGGAGATCCAGAGGCAGGAGAGGATATTGAAAGTAGCTACAATTGTAGCAGTGACAAGATGTTCGTAAAACGTTCGAAACTCATTTTCGCTCACTTTCAAAATGCAGATATTAATGCTAATTTTCGACTGAAATGCTTCAAGTCTTCAGGCATCCTAGGTAATTGGCTTTTCTACATCTCCACTACTGGTTTTTTTTTAACCCGGCAACCATTTTGAAAATCGTTGTGGCCTACGGTATTTTCAACGCTGCTGCGTTCCTGCTCTTCTCGTTTCCAACCACTTGCGCTGGAGCAGGGAATCAAGTTCTTTTCCCACTAGGTGCACAATATGCGGATTTGATGGCCCCTACGTGTTCATCAGTGGGACGGAATGTCTTCTGTGGTGTTGGATTCAAGGCACCTAAGGTGGGACTCACTTGCTGCGTTTGTGTTTTCTCCCATCCAATACTATGTTCCGTGCCCATGCTATGGAGTGCAATGCTGTTGTCTCTCATTTTATTCCTGGCGTCACTTATATGTTGGCCAATCCTTGTTCTTACTCCTTTTACCGATGTACACAGCACTACACCCATTGCATGGGACACGATATACAACTTCTCTGGTATTAGCCACATTTCCCATGGTTTGCTCATCTCTCATTTTTTTGCGTTTCTCATTCAACACTTTTACTCTCATTTTGAGTTGTTCTGCTTTTCATAAAAAGTGACTTAAGATTCGCGCTCCTCCCAAAATGTGCGGGTCTCGAAAACCAGACGAAAGAGTAGCATCACTTCTGGGATGCTGCTGATGTCTGTGCTTTCGCTTCAGGTGGTCAGTCGTCCTATCTTTCAAGCAAAAGACTTTCTTTTGCTGCCGGTTTCACCGTTAGAGCAAGGTGAAAGTTTAAGTTGGATGACCAGGAGCGACTTTCGGCTTGGGGGAAACGAAAGAAGGTGAGGTCCGACACTTAATAAGAATGAACACTGGCATTAGTGGCGTTGATCCAATCATGAGTGTAACAATTCCAGCGAAAGTGGGAGGGCTTGGTGGTTCTTAGTCCTATTAAAGAGCTCGTTAATTTCTTCCCTGGTTAAAGGTCGATTGTCAGCAGCATCTTGCTTCGAATGGCGAGATAGGTCTAAGGGAACCTTTGCGGGTTGAGACAGATTGTTTCTTCGAATCGTTACGAGATTCTTAACTTGAGTTTAAGCTTAAAGTAAGTGGCTCTAATCATGCGAAACTCCGATTGAAGCGTGCGAAGATTTGGTGCAACGCATTGAACTGGAGAAGTGATGGTAGCATGAATGTTAGTGCTGTTCAGGCCAAAAGGAGAGCATGACGAGCGAGGGCCTTTAAAAGTGGGACAGGGCCGACAAAGAAGATCAATCATGTCAAGACGACAGAGTTGTGTTGAAGTTCTTGACGAGCAACAACAGCCGGGAAGGAGCTTTCGGCATTCCTTGCACTTTAGTCATGATGCCATGAGAATCGTTCCTTCACTCTAGGGATAAAGCATTCGAGGACAAGAATGCTAAATTTACAGCGTGCAGGTGTACATACTGAAAGCCCTCATTACACGGCCACTGAGCTATGAGTGGTAGGGCTCTATTTTGCAGTAAAGTATGTGTAGCTGCTCCTAGTTTAGCTCAAACTTCGACAAGGTTGAACATGGTTCTCAGAAATGTTTGTTTTGTTTAGGATGTAAATTCAGCGTGGTACAATTAAATAAGAATAAGTTTATCTACTCCACTTGGTAAACTCAACACGGAATTACCAAGTGGAGTAAACAAACTTTTGGCAATGCGTATTTTCCTACTTTGAATTTCGTTCAGCCAAAGTAAAAAAAAGACAAGAAAACATGAACTTGTCTGTATTCAAATAAGTTTAGTGGCTGAATGTATGTTGCTTCGAGAAGAGTTGTCCAGAAGGGCAAGTGCTGTGTCCCCCTCCTTAAATTACTGCAGTTTCCTGGGTTTAGCACCTACTGTAAAGACATGTAATTTACAGTGTTCCTAAACCCTTTTGAGCCGAACGCCATTTTCCAGCTAAAAAGGTCTATGGCCGCCATGAATAAATTGTAATTAAAAACTACGTGGTCTAGGAGTATAAAAATTCTCAGACGTAATAATTATATTGTAAATTATTGAGCAAAAATATAATTGGGACTATCGTCAAAGTTTCAACTTACAGTACTCGGAATGATAACATCTGCTGGATATTCTTCCGTCACAACGCCTGTCATTACTTCCGAAATCATTAAATTTTATGTTTTATTACCGTTAAAATAGTTTAAAGTTCATTTATTACATCAGTATTCACGATCTTGAAAGTTTATTCCAGTAGGACGCCATCATTACCGGCCGCCCGCCAAGTGACGCCGGATTGACGTCCTTTTTCGCGGGCCAGAAAATTAGGATTCCTCTCTCTCGAACGCGACCAAGATGGCTGTGTACGTTGCATCGTTTGAACCAAGGGCTATTTTCAGCAAACTAAACGCAATTTCACGTCAATTTTGGCAACGATGCCAACAATAACATATCGTCGCTCCGAAACTGAAAAACTTTGTAACACACCTTAGTTAAAAGTTAAAACATTTTATGTACCGTGGTTTCAGTCGGTCGGCTGCTGATAATTTTCAGGTAACTTAAAAAAATTAATTTTGATTGTGAAACAAGTGAGTTGAGTTTTGATCGAAAATATTGCAACTTTAGTTAAAACTTCCCCAAATTTCAAGCCTATTGGCCGAATGGAATTAGCTCGTAATAATAGTCAGCCTGAAATTAACGACGTTGTGTTTACAGAACTATTGCGTTCGTATTCAATACTAAAAAATACCAGTTTGATGTCTCGGGGAAAGAAGCAGTATCTAGCCTTCGTTCAAACACTGACACCAACAATTTGATGCCTTGGGCAAACCCCTAGTGGAGTGAAATGATAATTCTGTCTAGCATGTTTATGTAAGTGGCACTTCCAGTAAAATCTTAACTTTCTTTGTTTCAGTTAAGTCACCAAGGATCAGAATGAGTAATGAAGTCCCGACGCACAAATCCAAGAAACTGAAAAAGCAATCGAGTGATTCTGAATCCCCTAAGAAGCATAAAAGGAAATCCAGTGACTATGAAAAGGCGACTGATAAAGTCAGTAGTGACCTCTTGCTACACAAACCAAATAAACTGAAGAGACAATCAAGCGACTCTGGATCTCCTAAAAAGCACAAGAGCTCCAAGAAAAGGAAGACGACTGAATAAAACACTCAACAATATAAAATTTGCCACTTTTAATACTATTTGTACAATAAATACGAAAATGAACTTACAATTTTATTAAAATATACACTTTTTATTGTTGATTCTGTCTGTAAGTTAATTAATTTTCTGTAGCACGATTTTCCTTGTTTTTCATGTTAGATAGCCAACTCTTTCCTTTCACAGGTGCCTGAAATTCATAACAAATTTAAAGGTCAATACATCTCCCATTATGAAAATTTTGAACAGCACAGACTTTATGATGAAAAAAAGGGCTCACTAGTGGAAATTTCAACCTCCAGTAGTAAATACGTAATTCCTTTGTAGTGCCAAATCCACAAAAAATTCTAAATTTCATACTGTACAAAGTTGTTTTTTTTTTCCCCATAATACCCAGACGCCATGATAAAACTTAAGAAGTTTAGTTGTAGTTTAGGTCCTCCCTCAGCAGGAAGATAAAAAAAACTGACATCTTGTGCCGATCAGGCAAACTACCTGAAGTCTTAAGTTCTGTTTAGCCTACAGTAATATACAAAGGTCAACAAGATGAGCCATTGAAGAAGTTGATTATGTAAAAATCTTGAAAAACTTCACCTACCATGGCCCTTATCAGCAGTCAACAAAGCAAAGAAACAAAATTTTAACACATCGTTCCAACAGGGGTGTGAAGAGTAATGTGATCATGTAGTAACAAACTCTAAGCCTCATCAGGAACAATAGGGGCAGTGCGACACTGGCTTTACTAGATCAGGCCAGGATCGGGGATCAGGTAGTTATTATTTCTTCTAGTCTTGCAGTCAGCAAATTTCTTGCATTATTATTGCCCAGACCTGCAGGTCACTTCTGTGTGGCACAATAACAAAGAAAAGGACAGGTATGCAGTACGTAAAATTAATAAATGAAACTTATATTTACCTGAGAATGTTGCATGTGTGTGTTGCTGGGTGAAGCGCAATTTCCCAATGGTGAATGGGAACTAGAATAGTTAAAACACGGCTTTGTAGGACAAAGCAGAATTCTACTGGCAATTAAAAAAAAAAAGGTCAGATTTTTCCAACTTTTTATTTAGAAAAGAAAGAATTTGGACTGGAGAGGTCTCTTTGAATTATCAAATCTCTTCTAAGTGATGTGTGCGGATCAGAAAGCTGATCAGTGTTTCGGTGAGTTTTTAAAGCACCGTTTCAAGAAAATAAAACCACAAATAAGAAACACTGTTCCTTGAATTATCGGTGGAAAATTGAATATGGAAGCATAAAGATGTAAAAACACTTGGTCAGATTCGAAAATACCGCTTCAATGTCTCACCCACTAAAGCAATCCACTGAAGCGGCAGTTTCAAATTCTGACTGACTTATGAAATCTCTACATTTTTTGCATTTAACTTCTGAAGAAGGTGGACGAAGTTTGTGGATGTGTTTGTTACATCTTTATGCTGCCATATTCAATTTTCCATTGAAAATTCAAGGAACAGTGTTCCTTCTTTATGGTGGTGTCATTTATATTTTCTTGAGATGTCGTCTGCTATCCACCGTAGCCACCGCCTGCCAGTGTTTTCATACCATAACATAGTTTAAGTTGGCGATTATTGATCATAAAGGATAAATTTTTTGGTAATCGGTAGAGACCGTACTTTCAGCGATATTGCGATAGTTGCAAAACTATTATGTAATAAATTGTATTCGCTATTATCAGGCATACATCAGTTAAAAATAAATATGTTTTGTTGTTTTCAATTCCGCAATAAAATCAACATGTATGATTGCAGCAAAAATCCTGCAAAATCTATTGCATGTCTCAGAAATGTCATTAAATCTCGCCCCCCCCCCCCCCTGCAAAATTTCATTAATAAATATTGTGCGAAGTAAAACTTTCTTCACGTATATCTTACTTTGTCTTAAGTAGCCTTAAAGGGCAATTACATCCATTTTGACATGCATGTTTGACTTTTGGATCACTTACACAATAACTAAACACAAGAATTGCGGTAAGAATACGTTACTTACGTCGATATAACAATT
>JAHWFP010240372.1:127187-156043 GCA_023313725.1 Lithobius niger
TTAATTACTGCATCACCAAAACACGACACGGAGATCTCCATTGTTTTGCTGGAACGCTCTGAAATGAATGCCGACAGATGTCACTTTTCGATTTCGACTCGCAGCCGATTGAGATAGCTGTATTACTGTGAGGGGCTCAAACGTCTGGCGGCCTTAGCTGGCCGGCAGTGTAGTGGCCAGCTAAGGCCGTCGGACGCTGGAGCTCCTCACAGTCAATACAGCTATCTCAATCGGCTGCGAGTCGAAATCGAAGAGATCCGTCTGTCGGCATTCATTTCTACGCGGTTCAGCAAAACAATGGCAACCTCCGTGTCGTGTTTTGGTGATGCAGTAAATTAAATTGTTATATCGGACGTACGAACATATTCTTACCGCAATTCTTGTGTTTAGTTATTGTGTAAGTGATCCAAAAGTCAAACATGCATGTGAAAATGGATGTAACTGCCCTTTAAGAATTAAAACCAAAAAAAAAAAAAAATCTGTTTCTCGTGCACCACCTGAAAGTTTCCATATAAACCACCGTCTCCCATCTTTGCTTGCTGTGTGTCTTACAACAAAAGCAAATTTGTATTAAAATGTATTATGTCCAAGAGGTGAGCTTATAAAATGGTAACACTTTTAATGTAGTTACACTTTCTAGCGACATTTGTGCTTTTTATTGTGCAGCTCCTTCTTAAACAAACATGAAGGAGAGGAGAAATATAAAGAACGGGGAAAAAAGCCACTTGCCATTTTATGTACTTTGAATGACAGCTAAATTCGGCAACAACGACGCACAAACTTTACGCTCAAACTCAAAACGAACCGATACCCACTCACTGCATTAGCAAATTTTCGACGGGCTGTTGACTAATCACACACAAAGAGTCCAACTATTTACATCAGGCTCCCCACTCTAGTACAAACTACTATCTACATCGTTGCGGAATCGACGCTTAAAAGAACATGCACTTATGAAACCCTATTTTAATTTGGCGCTCCCAACGATTACGATATTACAACACACTCTATATAGGCTGCATTGCTCCCTTCATGTTCGCTGTATTCACAAGGTGTTTTTTTTTTTTCCTTTTTCCCCATCATCTGTTAAGCTGCTCACCAAACTCCTGACTAATAATAAACTAAGTTGAGGGGTTTGATGGGTCCTTGTAGGTTCATAAGGGGCTTGTTGCAAGACAACTGAAATGCTCAGCACATTGATTAAGAAAGCGTCGCATGGGAAAGAGAGAAACCCAGAGAGGGGAGTAGATTCTGTTTCGCCTGGACAAGATGTTAAGAACTTGAGAGTAGGTTTTACTTACCTCAGAGGTGTTAGTGACGGTATCCAGAATATACTGAGGGAATGAGGTTTATCATCGTGAACAATAAATAACGGGGTTTTACCCCTAAAAGTAGTTTTTACTTATCTTAAAAATACTTATTTGTATTTTATTTATACTTTCCAAGTTTGGAAATGCCTTTCATCCCAACCTTTAATTTAAATGCACTCCGGGCCCTTGCAATGGCACTTCCCGGGGCGCATGACCGCTGTTAGGCGCTTCCCTTTCCCGCTACTCGTCACAGTTTGTCTCACTAATCCCTAAGGACCGTTCGACACAGGAGGGTACTTACAGGTAAGTATTTTAGGATAAGTAAAAACTACTTTTAGGGGTAAAACCCCGTTTTTACTACTATCCTAAAATACTTACCTGTATTTTATTTATGCTGACTTTGTCCTACCCCCTAAGGGGTGGCGGCGAACCCTGTGCATTGCAAGTCCCCCATACTAGATTAAACTTCATAAAAGCTCAACCTCAGTGTGCTGTATTCGTAACCTGCTTCTCAGTTCTGCCTCAATCCTCACCCGCCACTACGACGGGTTGTCATCTGTGCCGGCAATCTCAAACACCTCTCAGGGAGTGATCCTACTGGTTGATTTCACTACTGACCATCCTTCCACCCTCGGTGCACCCAACGAATGCCCGCGATGCTGCCCTCACTCGGCGCTTGCAAGTATCCGGGGCCGATGTGATGCCACTCGTCGGAACACTCCCTATCTCGTCCTAACGCCGTCAAGCCACTCCGTCGTGCTGCCGGAGTTCCTAATAGCAATCCGCACGCCCTCACCAGTCTACCCTTAGGTTACATGCACCCCTGATGTCCCATGTACCTGAGCCGACCTAATGGTCGGTTAGAGTCCGAATCACGGACTTGATAAGTTAACGCACCTCAGTAAGGGCTGCTGCGTCAAGCACATCCCCAAAAAGCTTATGACGAAAAAGACACGGTGGTGGCCTAAGTCTCAAGGAATACCCGACTGCTCCCAACAAGGAACGCACACTGGTTCGCTAGGTCGAAACGTATCGACAAAAAATACGAAACTAAGTGGCGAGCGCAAGAATTCGTTTCATAAAATTATTCCCCAAATAGCAAAAGGCCACTGGGCAATACATTGCTCACCAACCGGGAACTCACACCGGTTTGCTAATACCCAAAAATTTTCAAGTCACCTTAGTTAACGGTGTACCACTCCCTGCACGCAACGTTTCGCTTCGTGTATAAACATCCCCTTAGAGATAATATCTCGCTAGAAAATAGAATGCTCGTCAACACCGCAGTGAGCCAAGGTTTACATAAGAGCAACTAGTAACTGACACGTGTGGTAAGTTACAAGTGCCATGATCGGCGTCTCAGAATTCATCGCTTATGGATCTTCCAAGAACTACTTTACACAACAATATAAATAACCGAGAAAAATCCCAGATAATTTCGGAAGGCCAACGTACTAACAGTCCAGGGGCAGTAAACATTACCTCCTAAAACACATGTCCACAGGTGTTGTACCATGAACGCAGCTGAAGGAGGTCAAGCCACGAAGACCGACCTTCACAGAAATCAGTTACCGCCACTTCACACTACTCAATGCCATCGTAGTGTCCACCGGCAATGTGACCAGGAATCAGCTATGTCAACGCACCCGACTGGAGCGTCATCCGCATGTGACCGCAAGTGTGAAACCGGGCGGCCCCAACGTGTGCTCCCTCGGCCGGCTCTCGGGAGGTCAGTGGCTTTAGCGCCACAGGACTCTCGACTGACCTTGCCCAGATTTATTAATCAAGTCAGTGGGTAGATAGAAAGCAGCCGCCATCTCTCCATCCCTGTCACAATGCGATTCGAGAGTAGCGTACTACGCGTCAAATAGCCCTCGAACCACCGTTAACATTTTCCCCGAAATCAAAACGCCTAATCATTTAACCCCATCCTGCAAATCTGAGGCACTAACACGCAATGCTAACTTATGTCAGTTGCCAATCATAACTGCACCCCAGACATCCATCAGCCGACACAGATGGTGTCAATTATCATGCTGTAAACCCATGTACTGGCCATACTGCATTACAGCCTCCGAGAGGAATTATACAATAAAATCATGCTACGACCAGGACACTGTAATTTCAAATCTACGGCCAAAGTCTTTATGGCTTAAACTTCTTTTAGTAAAGTGATAAAGCGAGTTTCCGGTTGATCACAACGAGTACAAGAACCTCCGTCTCCGGCCTGTCATCAATCAGAACACAGGGAGACTACTAGCCCACTAGGGACCCATACGAGGTTCGCCAACGTTTTAATCTAGAAAACTAATTACAACAGAGTGGCGAGTGCCATAATAATTCTCTCTAAAGACAATTCAGGGTCCAGAATAAAGTGATTCAAATCTGCGATTTTTAAACAATTATTCATCCCCCGATTACTTACCTCGCCAAAATTTCAATCATGAAAAAAGGCAAATACGTGGCGAGTGCAATAATAAAATCTTTTAAGACGTATAAAGATAAGAATACAATGACCCAAATGTGGCAATGTTACACAATACCTCAATCGCCAATTAAATTCTCCTTAAGGCGAGTTTATCCCACCTTACTACAAACCCAAAATCCTATCGATCCAATCGCCAAAATATACTTCTTAATGTAGGCTTATCCACCTTCGAAGAGCAGTGGACGTCGTCATCGTAATTGACGGTCAAGGCCACTTACCAAAGCAACCTTAGCCCAAGTCACAAGTGAACATCTATCGATCTATCGATTGCCTAAAATAAATTGATAGGCTAATCGAAAAATCGGCTGGCCGCAATAAATCCAGTAAGGATGTCCATAACTTATTGGTTTGCCTTCGGATAAGGCCAAATCGATTAAGGACGACTTACCTAAAGGAGCCCAAGAAATCACGACTATGCGACTGTGACACCCACGTGTGCCAACGGTTTGGGACCGAGACACTAGGTGCCCCAGTGGTCCGCGACCGCTGCCTGTGCCACCACGCTAAACACTCGGTAAGTAATCGAATGAACCGGGCCAATTTACTGGCGGTTTATAAACTTTAGCGCTACGGGACCGCTCGCCTGATCTTGCCCCGATTTGTCCTTTGACCCGACGAGAACAGCGTTAATGTGACTGCGACTGGCACACAGGTAAACCGCAACTACAATCCACCTAGAACAGACTAACCGGCTAATATGAGTGCTTATCCCATTTCTCCATTCTTGTTGTATTGTGAATCAGGGGTACTGCGCATCAAGCCAACCCATGAAATCACTGCCACAGTTCGCCTGGTGTCAGACAAAACACCACAACACAAATCGTAAAATCTCTACGATACTCGTTTGCAAACCAACTCGCAGAAACCAAACGTCAACTCTTATTGCCAATCCATACACCATGATCACGCCGACTGAAGTGAAAGTTGTCGCCCCCCCCCTCCCCCCCCCCCCCCCCCATTGCTGAGAAAGGTCAGGGTCTGTCTGCACAAACCCCAGTGTCCTACATTTAATAAGGTGCAAAGTAAACGGTATACTAATTAAACCAACCATAGCCAGTGAGCCACCGACACCCGCAAGTGGCAGCTACCAGCTATAACATCACGGTCAATCGCACATGTGGGGTAGGGTGAGGGATGTTGCCTCCCCACCGTGTCCATGATAGATGGTCTGCGTCAGTGTATCGTGCAGTCACACGCTCCTAATCTACTGAATGCACCAAAAATTCTACAACACCCGAAAATTACCACGTTTCAGGTTAATACCGACTATAGGCGACATTCAGCACGACCCGGGACATTCAAAATATACCAGAATGCATCAATGAAACCAAACAAATTAAGAAATAAAAATTTAAAAAATTTTGAATTTTAAAACAAACAAATGCCCCGATACACTCCACGCCCCAGATTTATACTGACGAATCGGGCAACTAGCACAACCAGCACCATTCAAAAGTGTAGTTGTACCTATAATCAAAAATTTTTCCATTTTACTTTTTCTATAAATCTTTGTTAAAATATTTTGGGCAACTGGCACAACCTGCAACATTTGTACCTATAATTAGGAATTTTTCCATTTTAATTTTTATCTAATTCTTGCTAAAATACATACCGTACCGAATTCAGTACAATTATTTTCATTAACCATTCTCACCACACGTTCACGTTGACCTGCGAAAACTTCGCATACCACTGGCTGTCCGCAGACCCTGCCAATGGCAGCCCATGTCCCGGACTGCCTTAGGCCCGGACGGACTGACTGGTCGACAGTTTGTCGACTCGGCGTCGAGTCTGCCGACTGTCCCAATGACATGAAGTCCGCCCGTGTCTGCAGGAGTCGTGTACTCTGGGACTGGGCCTGGTGAGGACTGCCATCCACCCCCCCCCCCCCATGACAGAAGTAGTGGTAAGGAGTCCAGCACCAACAGATCTACGCCAGAGGACCGACTAACCGCCCTAAGGGGTGACCCGGGCTACCTATAACGGTCGTGGCCGAGTCTGCGTTGCCAAATCCGACCCGTCGTTTCCTTAGGTTGGGAAACGCTACGTCAGTCACATTACCTGTAATTCCATCTGGATTCCATTTAGCAGCGTGGCCTCGCAACCCGGACTGCCTGCGTCTGCATGTGCGTGAAACCTTTGATTCACCGGACACCGGCGGGTCCCATGCAGTCCCCGACTCAATTTGCCTGTCTAAACACTACACGTAACGACTCGTCGCCGCAATTATCACACTTCACAAAGCACGAAAAATGGCAAGCCAACATGCAAACCACTATAATGAAACACGGCGCTGTTAAAAACAGACGATCATGGTTACGTTTGACGATAAACATCGGCAATGGACGCCGTTCGCGCCCAACTGCCTTTGTCCGATTCTGCCGATCCCAGAATAGCCAGTTCTTGGCAAAACTGGCACACTAGAGCTTCCTACAACTCTACACAATATCGGAACGAACGACAACCCTTTATGTCTAGTCTTCTTTCGAATAGCCTTCCATCTTTCCCGGAGCAGAAACAACGATTACAATCAGCCATTTTAGGCCTATTCGGCTAAGCGAAAAACAATGGACGTTTACTCGTAGCGTCCCAGACAAACTGACGAGTAGCGGGAAAGGGACGCCGCCTAACAGCGGTCATGCGCCCCGGAAAGCGCTATTGCAAGGCCCCGAAGCGCGTTTAAATTAAAGGTTGGGACGAAAGGCATTTCCAAACTGGGGAAGCATAAATAAAATACAGGTAGAATTTTAGGATAGTTGTAAAACCTTAAAGGGCAATTACATCCATTACGACATGCATGCTTTACTTTTGGATCATTTACACAATAACTAAACACAAGAAATGCGGTAAGAAAACGTTACGTACGTCTGATACAACAATTTAATTATTGCATCACCAAAACACGACCTGGAGACTGCCATTGTTTTGTTGGAACGCGCAGAAATTAATGCCAACTGATGTCACTCTTCGATTTCGACTCGCAGCCGATTGAGATAGCTCTATTGGCTGTGAGAGCTCGAGCGTCTGACGGCCTTAGCTGGCCGACAGTTGTAATGGCCAGCTAAGGCCGTCGGACGCTTGAGCTCTCACAGCCAATAGAGCTATCTCAATCGGATGCGAGTCGAAATCGAAAAGTGACATCTGTCGGCATTAATTTCTGCGCGTTTCAGCAAAACAATGGCGGTCTCCGTATCGTATTTTGGTGATGCAATAATTAAATTGTTGTATCGGACGTACATAACATATTCTTACCGCAGTTCTTGTGTTTAGTTATTGTGTAAGTGATCCAAAAACAAAGCATGCATGTCAAAATGGATGTAATTGCCCTTTAAATCAATGCTGATGAGGAAACGGAGAGAGAAAGATAAAGTGAGGGCCATTCGTTCTAAAGATAAACACGTGCTGGAGAGAGTATGCAATACTCCAACTGTGTAACTGTGTACCATGTGGTGCGTGTGACAACTTCTACAGGTGAGATGAGGGAAGGCATGGTCGAGCATGTAAAACATATGGGAGAACATGTGTAATCATGTGCAAGCTAATAGCATAGCGTAACACCACATGGAAACGGGGTGTTGATAGAGCGGAGCCATACCAAGACTTCGTTAGTCTTTAACTCCAGAGATGACAGGCATCTACAAGGTATCGAATCACTAGCTATTCAGCAAAAGTTGTCTTCCAATAAGCCCCCTACGAACCTACAAGGACCATCAAAACCCTCGATTAAGTTTTTTTTATTAGTCAGGACAGAGCCCCCTAAGAAAGGAAGGCAGAGTCAACCGTAGCTCCCGTAATGCTGGAAAACGCGCACAGTAAGTCGCTACAGTTCGCCGCAGGAGGGCCTCCTGGCATGTGCCACTTCAGCACTAAGTTAGCATTCGCGGCTGCTAGTTTTTTCGACTTTTAGCGACTAGAAACAGACAGTAGCTACCTAAATCAAGTTGATATTTTAAGTAAAAGCTTAAATTAAATACGAACAAAGAAAAACGTAAAGTAATAATTTAAAAAAATAAGAATTACTCTGAACAACAACTCGTACTTCATTATTAGTCCTGCACTGATTTATAATGACTGCTTTAAATTGTTAGAAATCAAGCTATGTCAGTGACTTTAAATAATTCGACAGTTGTCATAATTTTGTGCACAAAATTTACATCAATACCCAGAATAATACGAGAATTAAGCAGACAGATACACCCAAAACTGCATTTCATTTTAAAAAAAAATTATAGGCGGAAACGGAAACATATTTTTTTGCACACCTGAAAGTTGGATTAAATAGTATTAAAAATAACAGTAGGCATAAATTGCCAACTCACTTTGTAGGTCTAATGCCCAAGAACGTTTTTTTTTTTTGAGAGGGCCATGTCTTTTTAACTTGTTTTCGACAGTTCCATTCCTACTGGTTTTCTATTTCAGTTTTATCTGGTTTTTTCATCTGATTGTTGTCATTTGCTGCTCAAGTTGTGCAGAATAATGGATAAATATTCGTCCCGTCAGACTGAGAGAAACGAATAAGTGTAAATGTATATGTTAGTTTTTTTCCCCTCACAGTCTGATACTTATAAGGACTCAGCGTGACGTTTGACAGTTCCGTGATTCAAAAATAGTTTAAACAATAACTTTTTCTGTGTTCAAATTTTTTTTTTCAATCGAAAGTTTAAAAAAAAAGTTGTGAAAATAGCGACAATGTCCCAAAAAGCGAATCTGAATCCGATAAAGTGGCTCCTATTTTTCTTTTTCCATCCAATTTCTAAGTTAAAAAGAAGAATCTTTAAAAAAAAAGAAAATTGGATTTTGGATCCAGTAACACGGTCACTATTTTCACTTTTTTTTTAAACTTTGGGCTGAAATATTTTTTAAATCACTCTGTTCATTTTGTTTATTGATGGTTGACAAATTTCTTTTTCGTCGATTATCAAATTGGGGTATGGAATATTTCAACATAAATCCAAATTATGAATATTAGCCATATTTTTATAGCCTATTAATTAACTACAACGTCATTTAATATTTTAATTTTCTTCGGTGTTCTCTAATAGTCCCAAAGGACAACGTCATCCTTGAAAAATGAAACTTATACGAAAATGCCGACAAGTTTCATTTGTATTTACCAGTCAGGTAGTTGATCCAACCTTTTAGGCTAATGTTTTCCAGCCATCGGTTCGTAAAATAGCGGTTTGAGGATAATTCATGGTAATTCACACCCTTTCAAGTTAATATTCTTGCCGTGGAATTACAGAAAGGCACACAACAATTTACCATTTTTATTTTAAACAGCCTGAATGCACGCGACAGTAGTCTTGGCCATGCTTTCGTCACAGAAAGCGGCACATGCCTTAGCTGCCATCTAGCGGCCGTTTCGACGGATTGCGCAATGTTTTCTGCGCGCGGTTTTGCAGGCACTGACTCGGCCTTCCTTTCTTAGGGGGCTCTGGTCAGGATCAGGAGTTTGGTGAGCAGCTTACTAGACGATGTGGAAACAGAAAGAAACACCTTGTGCATACAACGATGTGAAGGGAGCATTGTACTGTATATTGAGTGCGTTTCAAATACACCGTACTTGAAGTGTGCATTGTATATAGAGTGCCTTGTGCAGGTCGTAGGCGCAGGGAGCACTAAATATCGTAGGTTATGCGACCGCCGAATGTTAATAGAGTTTGACAAAGCCTTGATGCTGCAACGATGTAGATACAAGTTTGTACTATAGTGGAGAGCCTGATGAAGCTTGATGGAGTCTGTCTGTGTGACTAGCCAACAGCCTGTCGAAAATTTGGTAATCAGACATGAGAGTGGCCTTGAACAGAAAACGCTGAAAGTATGTTTGATAAAAAAAAAAAAAAAAATAGATGGATTTTTCCATCTTTCATATTTAACAATGGGGAAAAAAGCTGAACATTTTAGGGTTCATATTAAATAAGGTTGCTTTTAGGATTCACCTAAATTTAAACAGAAGACCTGCCAGCCCATAAGTTCAAAACTGAAGTCAGAAGTAGGCCTACCAAAAAATAGAATAAAAAAAACTGGAAACCTGCAGAAAAAAAATCTGAAATCAGCTAATTAGCTAAAATTTGTCATGCTTGGATTCACTTAAATTTAAACGGCCATAAGTTTAAAACTGAAGTCAGAAGTACCAAAAAAACATTTTTTTTTAAACTAGAAACCTGCTGAAATCAGCTAAAACAGGATTCAGACAATTTTTTAATTCTCAACTTCCCTGACATTTCCAGGTTTTTCAGGTGTTTGCAAGATGTTTAGTTACCGCAACAAGCAGTAGCTAATGTTTTTATAAATACTTGCACAAAACTAATCCTACATCCCAGACAATAGCTGTTTACAGTCCAGACGGAATTAAGCGTAATATTATCACAGATGTTGCTACCAGCCTACGATTTGGTTTACTGAAGTAATATCGAAAATACTTGAACATATTAAAGCACAAATTAAAATATTTGCTACTAGCCTAGAATTTTGTTTCTGATCTGCTAATACAATGGAACTTACAAATCAGGCACAGAGCCATTTTTCAAAAGTTCCCCGATTTCCAAAAAAATTTTTGTTTTCCCTGAAATTTTCCTAAAATTTTGGCTCTATTTTCATTTTCCCTGTGATTTCCAGGTTTTCCAGATATTGTCTGAACCCTGTAAAATTTCTCATGCCTGGATTCACCTAAATTTAAACAGAAGACCTGCTTACGTTTAAAACTGAAGTCAGAAGTACCAAAAAAATAAAATTGGAAACTTGCTGAAAATGTTGCTCAGCAGAAAAAAGCTGAAATCGGCTAATTATCCGAAATTTCTCATGCCTGGGTAATACAGCGGGTATTGGTTCGTTTAGAGTTTGAGCGTCAAGTTTGTGCGTCGTTTTCGTCAAATATTTTTTTGTCCGAGAAACAAATTTATTTTTTAAATAGCTTAATAAAAACAACATATAAACTATAACATTTAATTAAAAGTGTGGTACGGTAATAACAAAGTTTAAGGTAAAACAAACTGGTATTCCAGTTTAAATTGTAATCTAAATTACAGCCTCCGAGCGCCTAACCTTGGTAAACTGACTTTCTAATCAACCTAAGGTTGAGAACTTACCAGTTCAGTTTTTGTTGACTCGACTGGTCCCTAGCCGTCAAAGGTGCAACAAATGATTTACGACGTGACAACTGCTCAGAACGAGGTGTGGGTGCTAACGACAACCTAGTGCTGAAAAACAAAAAGAAATTATCATAGTCATGTTCAACTATATCATAGTTATAGTCATGGGATTTACCTAGCAAAATTGACCCTCTCTACTTCTGGCGCCATGGCTAACGCTGGGTGCACGTCAAAAAGCTACAGTCATGTTCAACTAGTACGTTAGTAAATGCCAAACTAAATTCCAGAAGTTAATTTCCGGAAAACCGGCAAACTGCGATAGCAATGGTAATGTAACAACATTCTTGAAAATATAAATAACACTTCACCTCCAGTACGACAATTTAGAATCCTTCTAAAACATCATAAGTCTGCTTAAATTTTCGGAGAATTGTCCGTTATCCTTCTTCGGAAGTCTGCACAAAAATGAAGTTTGGCCTAACCTACATGATGCTGCTGTTGGTTAATCCGAATTTACACCTTGCTCTGGCGTGTCTCACCACTGATATCTACGATACAATATATGCTTTCTGTCTGATTCGCTCTCGTGCGGATTCACTTAGATTCAAGTTGTGTGGTCAAGTCTGCGTGAAGGAGACTGTCAGTTTGGTTGTAAGACAGCGCTTGTAAGGTTCATAAGAGGAATCCGGCGATTAGAGAAACTCTTGATTGCTAATGATTCAAGTGCATGAAGATGGAAGTGTTGCTCCAGTCAATCTTGTGCTTGTATCTCTTGTGGTGTTGTGCAATACCATTTAGCTTCTCCCCTCGTCAGGTTGCTCCCACGTGTTCTTTAATTCTTTCCTGGGGTGTGAGTATGGTCTCTCCGATATAACCTGCATCACATTTCAGGCAAGGGACAGAATAGAAAACTTTGCTGTGGGAGCCAATTTTGGTTGGGAGAAAAGTTTCACTTTCTCTCTCAGCTGTTGTTTCAGGTAGGGTTTGCAGTAACGGGGGAGGCGAAGGGTTCGGCAGGGCTGTCTTGTTCTTGCTCCTGGGAGGGTATGGGTGGGTCGGAGGTGGGGGAGTGGGGGGGCTATAGCAAGTGTCTCACCTCGGGGCTGAATCTGTCTCCTGAGAAGCTTTTTGAGGTTCGGAGGATATCAGAGTCTGCACTCAACTCCTTGGCTACCCAGAACTTTGTGCACACCTTCACTAATTCGTGGGAGTAAGTTACATATTACGTACTCCACTAGCTTTACAATTATTTCTTTCACCAATCTCTATCCAATTTTCTGTCTTGCTCTTGCTCTCTTCCACTCTTTCTTGGTTTCGGTGTTGATCATGTGAACGGGAAATCCTCTCAACAAAGGTGGTTTTAGCCAATTTTAGATAGTAGTCTCGGACGAGGAGGAATGCTCAATGATCCTGTCAAGTTCATTCAGAAGAAGTGCTCGGAGCAGGTTATGTCGGTGTGCAGAGTGAAAGAGGAGTCCTCTCCACGTGTCAGATTTCTTGTGATAGGGAGCAAATTCGATGTTTCCTTCGTTATTAGTGAAGAGGACGTCAAGAAATGGTAATTTGCTTTCTAAAAGTTCCTCTTCTCTCGTGAAATTGATGGAAGTCTGCCACTGGTTGAGGGCCTCTAGAGTCTTTCTCCGTCATAAGTGGCGTCAGAGAACAGCACGTCATCTATATACCTCTTCTATATGGGTAGCGAAGGCAATCTTTCTAAAATCCATTCACTAAGAAAATTGAAGCACAGTTTCTGAAACAGCCAGTGAGTACGAATATCCCATCGGGGTTCCGGTTACTTGTTGGACGGTGTCGTTACCAAAGGTCACATAAATTATTGACAAAACTGTCTTCCCTGTCGAATTCTCATTCTTTCTTGTCGATCTTTACGCGTTTTGCTGAACTGCTTAACATGCAGAGTAAAGAGAGTGGGGGAGGCTGGGGAACAGTGCAACCACATTGAATGAAACCTGTTGGTGTTCAGGGGTGAGCTTGGTTGAACTGAACTCCTCCACACCATCAAAGAAACCAAGCTCACCCCTGAAACCGACTGGTTTCATTCGATGTGGTTGCCCTGTTCTCTCCCCCACTCTCTTATACTCTGCATGTGAGACCGTTCAGCAAAACGCTTAAAGATAAGAAAGAATGAGAATTCGATAGGGAACGCCTTAGGACAATTGTCGTCAATTTATGTGACCTTTGGCAACGACACCTTCCAACAAGTAACCAGAACCCCGATGGGATATTCGTGTTCGTGGACTTTCAGAAATTGTGCTCCAATTTCTTGATGAATGGATTTTAGAAAGATTCCCTTCGCTACCCATATGGAAGAGGTGTTCGCCACGCCACTTAAGAGGGAGAAAGATGCAATTCTACAGGCTCTCAACCAATGGCAGACTTCCATCCTAGAAGGCAAATTACCATTTCTTGACGGTCCTCTTCACTAATAACGAAGGAAACATATATTTTGCTCCCTATCACAAGAAATTTCACACGGGGAGAGGACTCCCCTTGCACTCTGCAAACCCACATTACCTGCTCCGAGCACTTCTTCTGAATGAAAGGATCACTTGAGCCTTCCTCCTCGTCCAAGACAGCTGACTACTATCTAAAATTGGCTAAAACCACCTTTCATGAGAGAGGATTTCCCGCTCACATGATCAACAACGAAACCAAGAAAGCGTGGAAGAGAGCAAGAGCAAGACAGAAATTGGAGAAATTTCGGTGAAAGAAATAATTGTAAAGCCAGTGGAGTACATAACTTAACCTGCCACGGATTAGTGAAGGTGTGCACAAAGTCCTGGGTAGCCAAGGAGTTAAGTGCATACTCTGATATCCTCCGAACCTCAAAAAGCTTCTCAGGAGACAGATTCAGCCCTGAGGTGAGACACTTGCTAGTCCCCCCCCCCTCCGTCCCTCTCCCTCACCACAACCCCCTCCTAGTCCCTCCACCCCACCACTACCTCCGACCCACCGATACAACCAGGAGCAAGAACAAGACAGCCCTGCTGAACCCTTCGTCTCCCCAAGTTACTTCAAACCATACCTTAAACAGCTGAGAGAGAAAGTGAAACTTTTCTCCCAACCAAAATTGGCTCCCACAGCAAAGTTGTCTATTCTGTCTAGACTGAAATGTGATGCAGTTTATATCGGAGAGACAAACGTACGCTCCAGGAAAGAATTAAACACGTGGGAGCAACAAGACGAGGGAAGACGCTAAATGGTATTGCACAACACCACAAGAAATACAAGCACAAGATCGACTGGAGCAACACTTCCATCCTCCTGCATTCCAACACAAAACAAGAAGGCCATCTTCATGCACTTGAATCCTTAGCAATCAAGAGCTTCTCTAATCGCCGGATTCCTCTTATGAACCTTACAAGGGCAGTCTCACAACCAAATTGACAGTCTCCTTCACGCAGACTTGACCACACAACTTGAATCGAAATGGATCCGCGCGAGAGCGAATCAAACAAAGCATAGATCGTATCGAAGAGATCAGTGGTGAGACACGCGAGCGAGGTTTAAATTCAGATTAACCAACAGCAACATCATGTAGGTTAGGCCAAACTTCGATTATGTGCAGACTTCAGAAGAAGGCGAACGGACAATTCTCCAAAAATTTAAGCAGACTTAAGATGTTTTTAGAAGGATTCTAAATTGTCGTACTGGTGGTGAAGTGTTATTTACATTTCCAGAAGCTGGTGAATTAATGCTGCATTAAGACAAGTTTGGGTGGCAATGTGAGTGACACTTGTAGCTTGCAGCATAGGATTGTATTAACAGGTTGGTCGCAACAAGCATGGCAGCTGCACACTTCCTTGCTGCAGTTGCAGTCAGTCCCTTCGCAGCATGTTTGCATCGTGCTTCTTGCTCAAGCATACAGTTTTTTACCTTTCTTTCTTTGTTGACCACGTAACATATTTAAAGTTTTTAAAAAACATTTCGAGCAATAGGACCACTTTTTCAGAATCAGGATTGAGATTTGGATCCAGAAAAGTGGTACCTGTTTGCACTTTTTCAAGTTTGGACTCAGAAAATTGTCAGGTGAGCGTTTTTTATGGGCCACCCTGTGTTACAATTAGAAATCAAAACGTTCATTGAAGTAGAGTAAAATTCGCATTAGGCTACTCCTGTAACAATGTAAACCTTGTAGAAATAATACTGAGTGTGGAACTTAACAGTGAAGCTCAACTTAACAATTTTTAATGATTTGTATTAAAGGAAATTTACAGTGAACTGGAATTAACAAATGACAAGGGTGAAACGAATACGGTTTCAGCAAGCGAAATAGCAGAAACTTCTGCTTGTGTGGGGCTCCATTCAACTGAATGGTTCACATCCGGGCCTAGGACAACTTTTACCAATTGATCATTTAATATCAATTAGCTCTCACCCACAAAGATCTCTTGACAGACTGTTTCGCCCTTGTTTGGGCTCGTCAGTAGAGAATACTTTGTGGTCGAGAGCTAGGCTACGCTTGCTAAGGCAAATAACAAGGGTGAAACGAATACAGTATTGATATTAAGTAAACAAATATTTTATAAATTAAGAGGTCGTAATACAGAGTACAGTCAGTAATTAAACAATTGAGAACAATATCAAGCAAAAGTAGAAAAGGTGGTGGCCAGAGTGAAATAATAGAAAAGCAAACAATTAGTGACCAAAGGAGTCGACGTGACGCATTCCGTCACACCCAAGCATACAAATATTAACAGTTCATGATTGGTATAGCATTGGTTTCTGATGTAAATGAATATTTAACTACCTTTTTTTCGTACATGGTAGAGAATGCATTTAGAAAGTAACTGAAAGATAGCCCAACATGTCAATCCTGCCAAAATGGACCATGTGAAAAAATTCCGTCGCACCTATGTAAGAAAAAACGTGTTGCATTAAGTTTAGCTACAACCCCCTCCCCCTCTCTACCTGCTAATATGTTTGCAGTGGCACGATGCTTGTTAATCTTGAATAAATATCTAACGAATCTTTGAATTAGTGTTGAGTAAATAAAAGGGAAAACGTTTAAAGGACGGATGACCTTGTTGAAATAAAACAAACCACTTTATTCCACAGCCAATGCTAAAAAAGTTGAATAAAAAAATGAAACTGCATTTCGTGTATTTTCCGACCCCGATGGGATTATATTCAGTTTTTGCTTTGTCCATGCTTCATCCTATTGTACGGTTGTCATTGCACTTTTTTTTTCCAATTATGTTTCAGCATTTTATAACCAGATCAACGACATGCTGTTTTTGTTTACTGCTTGGTTTGGACTCCATTTACGTTTTTTAGCTCCGACATACCCATTTTCTGTACACTATGTAGTATGTAGCTACTAGTAGCTTTAGTTTCTGTGAGCGCTGCCACCTTCGGTATTAAAAACCCGGTGGGAAATCAGCACAAAGGTTCCGTAGATTCACTTTAAGGCTCTAGTTAGTTACCTTAAGTGAATGTTGCTTTGCGGCTACATGGTGCAACAGAAACGATTTAACCCTTGATCTAACTACAGTAACTTAGCCGTCGCTTTAACATATGTCGTTGGTGCAACCGGCCCAAAACACCTAAAGTCAAAACATAAGTGGGAGTCATGGTGTGCGTAAGTAAGGATGCCAGAAATAAATTCTCAACACTTTATCCTAGGACTTTTAAGATCAGTATCCTAGCTCTATAAATATAGAAAGTTTGGTAGCAGGATAATGTGGCAACCGGGACAGCACGATCAAAACTGGGCCAAAGGGACGGCAACAGCTTGCCGTACTATGCCTAATAAGAGCAGGAGGACTACTCACAAGATTCGCGGTGCGCATTGAACTTACTTCTGCTTTTCCTTATACTTGGTTGAATACTGTAAAGCTCGCCTTTTGGTACGAAAGAAATATCCAGTGGAAAATATTTGCACAATATTGAGGGAATGGTAAGAAATATGGGGACTTAAAATATTATTTATCAGTGCTTACCTGGGCCTAACTGGTGTTGCAGACCTAAAGCCTGCTGGTGAGGCGGTAGAAGTTTGCTGAGGAGTGCTAGTTACGAAGCGTTTGGTTGGTGGTGTGCTACCAACACTGCTATTATTACTGCTATTAGACAACAAACGATCACGCTGACCTGCAACTGGTGCAAAAACACTGCTGTTATATTATGCGTACTTAGAAGATATGAAATTAAAATTTACAAGGTCTAGTCTACCGTTTGTTTTCGGCCCTTGTGACTGCGTAGATAGTTTATTAGATTTCAGGAGTCGAGGAGCTGCAGGTGCCTTGATTCCCGCTTTTGGGGCAGCAAGAGGAGCTACGGACGGCTCTCTGAAACTAAAAAGAACTGACTTTAGTGATGGTGCAGCTTTTAAAAGGCTGTACCCAAACCGCATGGCTGCACCCAGTATTAGACTATTAGTATCAGTATTGGCAAGGATTGGTCTCGCAGTATTGGTGGTCTCGCAATTTTGATGTCTAAATACGCCACCATACATGCAAAATGTACCATAGTGCCCGGTACGCAGAATGTAAAATTGTCTGATGAAAAGCCTGTTTTTACGTGAAAAGTGAACAACAAACTACGTGATTTGTCGGATTTTGTCTGATGATGGTGATTCTGTGAGGTATCTTAGATTCCAGGATACGGTAGATTTTGCATGCACGTACGCCACTTTGACCTCGAAAAACTTCATTGGAGTTCAAACAGTGAAACTCCATATTTTAAACTCACAGTGCAAAAGGAAACGCTTACTTTCACTACGAAGCCATAACACAAGTTCTAGAAATTTTCAAAAGCTTTCTACTTTCTTCATCAGGCTTAAACACAGTCAAAGCACTTGTAACATCTTGCACTTGGAACATGAGCCAAAGCAAGAATTAAAAGTGGTGGTCGCCATCACCTCCAGTATGCCAATGCCTACTCAATGCACCAGAGAGGTCTCTACTCATGAGGGGTGCCACATTTAGGTTGGGAGGACCCTGCAAATTCATAAGGGGAATCTTCTGGGTTTCCACATACTGAATAGTAGGATTCGACCGAGTCCGGGTAAATACCCAACCCGGTACCAGGTAATGCTATTTTTGACCCGACTCGGACTAGGTACAAATTCGACCCGAGTACAAACAGGGTAATAATTATTTGTTGAAAAAGAACATTTTGCCGGCCCTCGGCCTGGCCGGCTAAAAATGGTTTCTTTTTTGCCTAAAACATACTTAACCTGATAATTTAGCATTACATTGTCCTCAATGGAATGTTTCCCTGGAGGTTTTTCGGTTGTGTGTATCCACCTGCTTGGATGTTCCCACTGTGCCTGCGCGACGCAGTCCTCCTCTTATAAAGCGGCAGCATGGCCGATGTCGGCATTCATTTTTCTGTCAATCTGTCAGGCGGTGACTAGAGAGGGGAGGCAGGGCGGGCCCTTGGTTAAGTATGTTTTAGGCAAAAAAAACATTTTTAGCCGGCCAGGCTGAGGGCCGGCAAAATATTCTGTCTTGTTTTGCCAAAACATATTAACCTGATAATTTTAGCATTATCAGCTGACCTCGTCAAACGTGGTGGCGGGCACCGGTCTAAGAGATGTGAAGTTTGGACCAAAGATGCAGAAGGCAGGCTCTGCGGAGTAGAGTGGTCCTTATTTAAATGGGAAAAATTTTTTTTCGGAATTTGTGACGGGACACCCTTGAAAATGGTTCCTGTTGATGAAAAAATGCTTCTGCCAAAGGTAAATCAAAATTGGACCACATTTAGGGGTCGCAACCTGGTATCGTGATTTCCGTAGATTTCGGCCGGAAACGCCAATAGCTAGTTTTTAATATGTTTAATGCAAACAAGGTAGATGTAACTATCTAGATAGAATTTATTATTTTATTGGTCTTAATATATTACAATATTAATATAGCTACGTCATGTTTGTTAAATTTCAACATTGGTCACTAGGCAGGAATGGGGAACTGGGGCAGTGCAAGGTCACCGCCAATTCCCCATTTCTGTCTAGTGTTTCCGATGTCCACGGACAAGGGCTACCCTCACACCGAGTTTCGTCAAGTTTACACGACCAGTTTTTGAGCCCCGACCGTTTGACCATTAGTCCATTATTGGCTTTAAAATTTAACAAGCAGAACGTTGCAATATTAATGTTCAATATTAAATTATGTTCACTTACAACCTGTAGAAAGTACAATTTTTGTTCCTCATCAAACGTGAGATGGTGGTTGTAGTTGTCCATATATACAAATCCTCGTTTTGCTAAGTTATTTACATTTTGCAGCTCGTATCCTCTTTTTTGCCACAATGTATTCTTCATTAAGAATCCATTCTTCAGGATCCGTTTCCATCAACTTGGAACCGATGCTCATTAGTTGAAATAAAACTTAAGGTGTGCACTGAAGCAGTGTTCCAAGCTCTTGTATCATTGGCATTCTGATCGACCATAGCACATTTGGGGTTGTCCTGACTACCTTCTTCTTGAACTGCACTAACCATTATGTCTGTAGTTACCATTCTGTTAAAGAATGCAAGAGCCACTAGTTCTTCAGAAAAGTGCCGGAGATGTGCAAAAAATTTATTGATGGCTGCATTTGCAATACTTTTATTGACTTTCTTATATTTGTGTTGTTCCTGCAAAAACAACAAATCATTTGACGGTGTTTTCGTTGGAAGATGAGCTTGGAACCGAATCTTCAAGCAGAAATGTGCTAATAGCTAGATGCATCCTTTTTCTTCTATCTTCGTAAGAGAAAACTTTTTTTAACATCCAACAGCATAAATAGCTCTTTTGCTCTGTGTACCACCAAGAAGTCATGAAGTGAACATCGTGAGTAGGCGTACTTCCCAAAAACCGAATGGTCACCTCAATGCGACCTTGGCTAATTGACGAACGATCGACGATGTATTCAGCCATATCATGATTAAAACCTTTCCCCAGTTATTCAAAAAAGGCTGTTGTATTATGGTGGCTCACCTCAGTGCGATCTACTACAGCTCCTACGCGTAGAGTAATGACTTGTTTTCTCCCTCTTTTATGAAGAGGCTTCTCATGTTCCTCAGAAGTCAGCTTCTCACAATCATCATCTGATGGTGAATATCACTTCTTAGCATTATATTCATCAGAGGATCAAGAGGAGAGCTACCATCGATGCCAAGGACCCTTCTTTTTTCCATTTGTTTCTTTCACATGTCCCTCTTTAAAGCTTTCGCTGCAATCTCTGCTTTCGTCTTAACTAGTACTTTGTTGACTCTTGCCATAATGTCCTACTTCCCGCTGTGTTAAAAGAATCTCTGTCTTTAGGTATTTTTATCAACAATAAAGCTTCAGTATGTGCAATATCAAAAAGTTCATCAAGGCTATTGCTGAAAGCAGTTTCTTATTCCAGTAGTGCATTAGATCTTTTGGCTTTATGGTTTTGGTTTTTCTTCACCTTCTGTCATCTCTTGAAAATTTTTTAACTTTCTCAATAATGTGTTGAGATCCTTGCCTTTGACCCGATTTCTAAAACATTTTCCATAGTTCTACTTGAACCTTTGCCGATAGTCTTCATTTCAGTTAAGTGAAGGTGGAAAAAAATCTTCCATTTCTTCCTGCTACGATGGTAATTTTTTTTTCAGGAGTTTGACTGGCTTGTTGTCCAATTCACCAAATTTCGTTAGGTTGCCTAGTGATAACGTTTAACATGATGCCTTGATTGTGTCTCCACAACAATTTCAGAAACTGGGATGTGTAAAAATATTAGGTTTTTCTCCTGGTATCTAGTTCTTAACTATTTTAATTCAAGCGGCATGGTTGGCGCAAACTTTAAAAAGATAGCTATTTTAATATTAGGTAGCGACCAGTAAATATTAAATGATCAAGAAAATATTTTACAGGTATTATTTTCACAACTAGAAACTATTCACTATCGCGGAAGATGTCGCGACATCCTGTGTCGCAACAACCTGTGTCGCGACAGCAGGTGTCGCGACAACAGGCGATGCAGAAAATCTGTGTTGTTTAGCTCCCGGTGGAGGGGCGGACGAGTGTCGTTTGCGGCTATCGTGGCTTGTCACTGAGGCGACCTATTCTTGAGTGTCGGCCCGACGTGTAGATGAGGTGCACGAAGGCGGAGGCACGGGGGTCGATCTTGCATGTTAGCGAAATACCGAGTCAACTACGTTGTGGGCTTGGCTACAAGTTACGCTGTAGTCACGACGTGATGACTTGGATAAAAGGTCAAGGGAAGAGTTTATGTTGGAAAGACCTCGTTGTGATGATGCATCACGGAGTTTCCGTTTCGCTTCTTGGAAGAGAGCCTTCGCTTGCTGGAGGCTTTCTAAAGCCGAGAGCTCAGGCAGACGCGGTGTGCGTTGGCCGTCTTGAAGCAGCGAGTCGTCTTCGTCATTCGCGACATGGTCGTCCCGGTCGTCCAGTGGTCGTGAGGGACAGGCGGAGGAGCGGGCGAGAGCGCGGCATCCGAAGTTAGAGCAATGGCTGAAAGACCGTCATGGGCAGCCACGTCTTCGGTAGATGCCATGTAGAAGTCGCAAAAGGCGAAAATCCAAAATCCAGAAACCGACGAACGAGGTGAACGAAGGAACCTCTTGGAGGAAAATGAATGGCGACATCGGCCATGCTGCTGCTTTATATAGAGGAGGACTGCGTCGTGCAGGCGCAGTGGGAACTTGCAAGCAGGCGGATACACACAACGAAAAACCTCCAGGGAAACATTCCATTGAGGACAATGTAATGCTAAATTATCAGGTTAATATGTTTTGGCAAAACAAGAACAATTATTTTTATTTTCAGTTTACTTATGAAGGACCCTACAATTGCACGCAATAAATATCCATTAAGGTGCACAGAAAAATCAAATAAATGGCTGCAATAGTTTCAGAGAATGATTTTTTTCTAATTACAGGCGGTAATGAAATAAAATTGAAAATCTCCGTTCTGAGAAAACGCATCCGAAAGTCTGCATTTGTTAAGCTACTTAACGTTTTCATCTGATTAGCGATAGTGTGAAGGTTTGTAGGTTACTTTTCCGTTTTAGTTTTGCGTTGTGGCTGCTCTTTTAATTTTGTATTGTTTTAAAATTTCGTGTTCTCATGATTTTCAACGACAAACTAAGCACAAACACCTCCATGAAATCTGAATGGAACCATGGTGGCCATGTTGAAATCGCGCCAAAGATGTTTCATGTGGGATAATAGGCAACACTCAAAACCAGAAAATAATTTTCTGAAGCACCAAAAATTTATTTTAATTTTCTTACGTGTTTTGAAATTTGCTAAAACAGCATTGGATGTTTTTGTTAACCAAATCCAAGAACTGAAACGATTTTTCAAAGTGTAAAGCAAAAATACAATTCCCGGATGTCAGTTGCGCTAAATAAGTTTAATAAAACCAAAGCTTCACGAAGTTGAGAAACGATGCAACTGCCGCATGTACAGGCTACGGTGCTAAGCACAACTTTAATTTATGTAGGCCTACTGGAAATTATTATTAATTACTTAGTTAGTATGCTTGTTCAATTATTTCCCTTTTTATCTTTTCTTAAAGCCAACATAGGCCTATTGGGAAACCAAATTAACCAAAATGCATTTTATTTTTCATTTCACTTTATTATTAAAAACTAATTGGAACAAAGAATTACTGATCAATTTAATTTTCGACTTCACTTTATTTAAAATAGTAAAGTTTATAATTAAAAAATGTGGAAGAAAGAATTACTGGTAAATTCTATAGTTTTTTTTACGTTGGTTTAGTCCTATTTTTTTTGCTTTCGTCCACTTTTATTTTGCTTTTGTTCATTGTTATACTCTGCACAATACAAAGCTGGACGAAATGAAAATGGCTTAAAGCCAAAAAAAAAAAGAACGAAAAACTAAAAAAGATGTATATTAAACTTTAAAGAAAAAATTGAAAATCTATGACCCGGTTCACCACCAGGACTCGGCTCGGTGGGTATTCATAATTACTCGGAATCGGCTCGGACCCGGTTTTTGCGCCCGGGTCGATCCCTACTGATTAGCCATCGACTCAAGGCAGAGTTAATGTTTGTCACTAGCCATCGGCAAGCCACATGGAATGAGCTTGGAGGTGGCAGCATAGCCTAGTGTCATTGACATAGATACTCCAGCCAGGAATGCGACGTAGGCCATTGGTGACTGAGGGACAAGGCAACTTCTGATGTGCTGTCTCTGTGAGGATCAATATCTTGATGGGTGCAAATGCTCATATTTGTTATCTGTACAGATCAAACCATCTGACGCTTCAAAAATCATAAGCTCATTAGAAAGTTGCTCAGCATATGCTCTCTTCTGTTAAGTCGTTGAGTCTCCAACATACTTTCCTGTGATTCGCCATTTAGTGCCCCCATTTTAAAAAAATGTGAAAAACACCCACATCCACAATTCATAGAATTAAGCTGCTACTATCGTGCCTTTTTTAAGGCTAAAGGATAGTCAGAAGAGCAGTTAAAAAAAATCTTATTATGATGGATTAAGTTTAAAAAAAATTATTTGGTTTACGGGAGAGGATGCAAATTGAAGCACCAGGTAACTTATTTTACTTTTTATTTTATTTAACTGACCATGTTTCTTCCACATGTACCTAGCTCAACTCAAACTGAAAGAGTATGACATAAACCTTAATAATTTTGCTAATACACTACGTTACCAGCATTTGTCGTCTAGTATTCAGTGTTTTTTTTTTTAGTTTTTGCCACATAACATCTTACTGATTTAAGCAAGGGGTTTGAAATTGGCACTATTGAAAAACTCGTTTCGACCCGATTAAAATGGTCTATTGGAATGTCGAAAACTCAAAATTGCACGGAAATGTGATTTTTTTTAGCGGGTGGACCAAGATTAAGATAAAAACTTTTGACCCGAGATAATTTAAGGCACTCGCACCTCGCACGTAACCCAAAACATTAACTTTGCATAGCCTTATGGCTCAGTACGATTTTTGTCTCGTTTCATGTACACTTTTCACAGAACCCAGCTAATTATTATCCCCTTGCATTCATTCTTTCCCTCCTCTCGTTCCCACAAGTCCCCCCCCCCCCCTTCAAAAAGCTGAACAGTTTTATGTAGAGTTTAGCTTTCCAACCCAAAGTCCGCCAAGGTTGAAATAATTGTGAGAATGCTTAACGGCTTGACGACCCATAAGTGTTATTCATTATTTATTAGAAAGAGTGGTGCAGGGAAGTTTGTGCTGGCAAAATGCAGCAAAATCCACAGAGCATTTAAAATGGCCCAAAAGAGAGGCTAGAACCAAACTTCTATAAATATAAATATAAATATAAATATATATATATAGTACGCTTAGGTTGGGCAAGCAAATTCATCATGCACTATAATGAAAGAGGGCGAGCAGGTCCATTCTTGCCACGGATTCTTGGCACGGAAGCAAAGAAAAAGACTAAAATAGCAGGGCCTGCACCTGCCTGATTTTAGTTTTTATTGCCTAACCGCAATATACATTACCTATTTTTTAATAGTGTTTCCTCCTTCAGAACTCGATTAATTCCCTAGAAACTTTGGAGCTTTCATCCCAGCCGGACTTGTACCTTCTGCACATGCGCAGATTTGGGCCGTCTATATAACACGGCGCAGCTATCTGTTCGGCATAATTTCTCCACACCCAGAACCTATGATCGAGGGGAGGCCTGGGTGGGACTATAGGTAATGTATATTTTCGGTTAGGCAATAAAAACTAAAATCAAGCAGGTGCAGGCCCTGCTATTTTAGTCTTTTTAATTGCCGACGAAAATATACATTACCTATTTTTTAATAGCGGACTTCGTCACTTGGTAGTGGGATAGGTTCGCTCAGTTCCCCTCAAGTACAAGTCGGTGTCCCAAGAACGAGTCTTTGGTGAAGTTACTCCAGAAACTTTATCAAAAACACTGTATGTGGAACCTCCGGACCAAAGGACCGGTTGACAGGCCGGGAGGGTTCCTCAGTGTGGTTAAAGGAATGCAGTTAGAAGGTAAAAAAATGTGAAAGTAAGGAACCACAAGGCAGGTAACTTAACACCGTGGGGAACAAGATAGGAAATCAGATTAAAATGCTGAAAACTGCTTACCTTGTAGGGATGGATGTTATCCCACGTCCGGGTAGAGTGACAAGACTCATCCGTCCAAGGATCGGTGAAGGTTGCCGTAGTAATTGCAAAGGCCAGAACGTCGGCGAATGGTTGTGTGCAGAGGACAAGTGTTGAGTCGAATCGGTAGAAGTTCGAAAGGGCAGAGATGAACACAGAAGAAAATCCGGTCGATGTAACAAAAAAGGAGTCGAAATATCGGCGAAGCTAGAGATCAGCACGCCCCGGATCGGGCGACGTGGGCTGGAGCTTCACCGAGAACATGAATAGGTCTGAAAGGACGCAGCGGCATCGAAAAGGACTTATTGTTGCATGACACGGAAGCCAAGGGTAACCCCCTTAGCCTGTTGACGGCAGAGAGAGCAAGGCATTACCGCGGTATATGTGGCGGAATATTCCGACAACCAGAGGCAAACCGCTGAGGAGCGGGGAGCATTGTCATATTGCCACACCGAGTACGATTAGATTTTGTGGAATTCGCTAGATGACAATGCCGCGTTCCAGAGTGCCACCGGAGAAGGCAATTCCGTTGTTGGTGGATCGCCCTCCGGGGTATGGTAGCCCGCTGAAGTGACCGACGGGTCGCGGAATGGTGAGGGGAGCAGAGACGGAGCCTCCGGGAGAAGTGTAGAGATGGTAGGCGATGGTGAGGAATCAGGTATACGTGGTGGTCGTGGCGAACGGGTCGTGGCTGCAGTGGGCACCGTCCGGGTGCGCCTCGTCCGGGAACGGGCGTAATAGAAGGCTCTCCATGGAGGAGAAGAGGGGATAGGTGAGAGGAACTCTGTGCGGGCTCGAAACAAGGCGCAGTTAATGCGTTGTGCATTAAAACGGCGCTGCAGAGTTTCCAATTCATTAGAAAAGGCTGCATTGGAAGCGCGTAGAAAGGCATTGTCGGAACGCACGCTTGCATAGTCAGACGTGGCTTCTTTTAGAGAAGAAAGTTCAGAATTAACAGCGCGGAGCGAGGTTAGCTCTTGAACGAAACCGTCCACATAGTCCATTAAGAACTTCACATTGAAGTAAAAATTCTCCAAATCTCTTGCAGAGAGATGGAGACCCCGGAGAATGGCGGTTTGGATAACTGAGGTACTGGGAAAGAGAACCGGTCCGGTAGGCGAGGGTGTCTTAGACGGTGAGAAAGTTTGGAAAGTGCCTGGCGGAACCTGGAGTGGTTGCGAGGACGTGGAAGTGATGGAGGATGGCGCCTTGAGCGGAGACGTTGCGACGGAAGGTGATACTTGCAACAGCGGAACCTTAGGGGGTGCCAAGGAGGAACGAGCAGACTTGATTTTAGCCTTGGGGCGTACTCCCAAGGAACCTGGAACTGCGAGTACCTGATCGGTGTGCGTGAGCCGTGGCTTCTTAGCGACCACGGAGGGTGGAACAGGCCGGGCCGGAGGCTTGGAGGTAGATGGTGGAACCGGCGGACCGAACGCTTGGTTGTCGTCTTTCGTGGCGTTGTAGGTAGAACAGCTTGTCCGGAAGGTGCGGAATCGGGAAAGTGAAAAGACCGCTGTTCTTGTCGTTGTCTGGCTGCGCGGGCAGCACGTTTCCGGGATTCTGCCTGCCGGCGACGGATCTCGGCCCAATGAGCGGGGGAAATGGTGACAAACACACACGACACTTTTTGTCGAGTCCATTACAAATCCTGTGCTTCTGACAGCAGGGATAGGGGTCGAAATGCTGAATCAGCGATGGGCCGGAGTAACCTAAACACAGACATGCCGTAGGTGAAGAAACATTTGTTTCTGAGACGATGAGGGGAGGAACGGGTTCCTCGGACGAGGTGGAGTCTGACATGACTGTGGTGGAACTGGCGACAGCCGTTAGAAGCCGTTGGGTTTGAATTTGAACCGAACGAGAGCGACCTATAGCGACGAAAAAGCGCAGGGCAGTCGAAGCAAAGGAACTGACGATCGGCGGACGGGGACTTGGCCTGTTTATGCAGGCAGGCTTGACGGGAAGGAAAAGTGAGCTGAGGGTGAAGATAGGACCCAGGTGCTGCTGCAGGGCGACAGTCCTCCATTATTGCCTGCCGTGCGCGGTCCGCAGTTGCGATGTTTTTTTTTTTTTTTTGTAAACTAAAAAGAAAATAGTGGATGTTAAGTTAGCGGAACGTGGCTGTACATGTGTCGGGAGTCGAAGAGAAGACGGAAAGACCTATCCTGTGTAGGAGCAACGGAGTCAGTTCAAGGAGTCGGAATGGACGGTGGCGGAAAGACCTCTAGATAAAAAACTGGTCCAAAGAAGCTTGAAACTAAGGGAAGGTCCGGACGAGAGTTGGGCAGAAAATGCATACTGTCGTGGTCGGGGCTTTGGGAGGTTCTGTTGCCGGGACGAGGAAGCGGACCGTAACTGGGAAAGGAGAATGGCGAGGCGTCGAATGTGCGAGGCAGGAACGGGTGATTCCGGGCGTCCGAGTTGGCAATATTGGGGTTAACGAGGCCGGAATGCCCTGAGGAAAGGGTCCACGGCTCATGGTATGGACTAAGGTACCGTTGGGGAAAGATGCAATGTAGAGTGGCAGTGGAACGGAGGTACATAGGTAGTGGTTACCGGAACGGAAAACGGAACGGAGAAGGACATGGGCACGAGGCTCGGAGCGAAGCGGAATCAGCACGGGGGAGTACAGTACTGATGACGAAGGTATGTCGTCCAGGATGGCAATGCTCGCTATGTATGCAGGCTATCGTGGACGGCGAGAGGTAGAACACGGGATCCCCTGTCCACCGTTCCGTCACGTTAACAGCAAGCCACACTGATAGGGTAGTGAAGGCTTGGTTCACTAGGTCCATTAGATGTCTTTCTTCGTCTGTAGTGTTTTTTTTTTTTTTTTTGCACGAAGCCAACTGCGCATCCGTGTATTGAAAAGAAGAAGGCGGTATCGTTATGATGGTTAAAGCTGGAAGTACCGTGGCGGAGTTAAAGTTCCCGTACAGGAGATGCTGCAAGGGTGGCACGAGGTGGTGCTGTAGGTGGAATCGACAGAAGCCGGAACGTGGTCCCCGGATGAAGTGGTAATGGATGATCTCGGCTCCAATGTTGCCGCCGGAACGAGGGGCGAAATGCCGGTAATCGTAAACTCGTACAATCGCAGGGAACGAGGAGATCGAGATGACGGCGCTAAGAAGTCTGGCGAATTCCGACCATGATCGCTAGCAGGGGTGTCTTCATCTGTAGAGCAGAGGTCCTATTCACATATTAAGGAAGCCAGGGACGGCGGTTCCGCGGAACGTGGAAAGCAGGGAACTGGCAAGACGGAGCAGTCATGGAAGGCGCGCCGGAACGTAGGAAAAGGAACCAGAAGGTGCGCGTCGCATCCGCTAAGAAAACGAGGCGAACGACTGCTAGAGGAACCAAGGGGTTCCTGCAGGACTGGAGAGGGTAGGGTAGGAATCGGGGGACGAGACACAGAGTTCGAGGCGGCATGTGGTGCCTGCGATATACGGGGAATCCATGAAATGCGAAAGGATCTTCTAGAAGATGCATCAGGCAGGGCAGTCATTAAGGCAGTAATGGTTGCGGACGGCGGCTGGAGCGGTTGGCGGGTCGGTTGAGAGGCAGCAGGACGCAGATTCACGTCTTGGGATGACCAGGCGATCCGAACGTGCGGAACGTTCGCGCCCGACCGACGGTTTCCAGAGTCTAGAGCAGGGCGAAAGGGAGTCGTAGCGTCCATCGAAGAACGCGGAGATAGTAGCTCAAGACCACGTTCCAGGAACGGAACGCAGAGACCAGGAACCGAGGGTACCGGATCGGTCCGCGGACCGAAGGAACCGAAACGATAAAGGAGTTCAGAGGCGATCACAGCATGAGCGGCCCAGGAGAAATGATGCCGAACAGACGGCTGCGCCGTGTTATACAGGGTGTTCGGAAATTGGTGTCAAATATTTTGAGGGTCCGCT
>JAHWFP010240372.1:156443-186840 GCA_023313725.1 Lithobius niger
AGCGGACCCTCAAAATATTTGACACCAATTTCCGAACACCCTGTATAGACGGCCCAAACCTGCGCATGCGCAGAAGGGACAAGTCCGGCTGGGATGAAAGCTCCAAAGCTTCTAGGGAATTAATCGAGTTCTAAAGGAGGAAACGCTATTAAAAAAATAGGTAATCTATATTTTCATCTGCAATTAAAAAGAGCGAGCGGTGGACAATGTGAACAGATGTGCCCTATAACAATCAGTAACAAACAAAATATTGCTTGCTTCAATAATGCTGGCTATTAGAGCCGACTTGAATAGTTTCAAAGTTGGTACAGTAACGATCAACTAACAATAAGTGTCGCCCTACAATTAAAAATGCTATTTACTTTCCTAAGAAGATCAAACATCAGAGGTTCCAAGGTAAGGGGAGTAGGGATGGGTGGTAAACAGATCACACAATGGAGAGTAGAGAAGGGGAAATTCGGACCACACAACGGGGAGAGGCGGGGGAGGGGGGAACAGGGGGTACCAGACAGGCTGGAGGAAAGGAAATCCTACTACAAAATAGGGGAGTGTGGGGGGGGGGACTGAAGGGAGAATGGGGCCCATCGCCGGTCCTTTTCAATTCATGCGACCCAGCAAAGTATTTCACTTGCGCATGCAGGAACCAGCTGGACCGGTGTATGTAACGCCAGGGGTACAGGTAGTATTCATTAATGCAACTTCTTTTCCACTAAGCACAAAAATGAGTTCAGTATTGGTAAAAAGATCAGCCCCGCTCCTCTCATAACATACCTTTGTGCTCTTCGAACAGGTACAGTCGCTTTCACAGGCATTTGATTAGGAGGGACTCTACTCGTTTGGACTCTGGCTACTGTCACTTGGCTGGGAGCACCTTTACTTGCTAGACCTCTAATTGCAGGCAGGGCCCTCCCCAAACTAGGTTGATCGGCAGGTTTCTTATTAACTACTGCTGACTTCTGGGATGGGAGCGCTTTTGATGCATAAGATTTACGTTGTAGAGGCTGACTTCTTGAACCCTCTGAAATTATAGAGTTTGGAGAAGATTGAAAAATCGGTAATCGATGGTAACAGTGGAAATTTGAAGACATCTTGGTAAAAAACGAACACTTTTTCCAATAGAAAAAGGAAAATACAATTCAAGTCACTGTATTTTCAGCAAAATTGGAGAAAAAGTGGCAGCGACAGGCCAACCTTGTATATAAAAAGATCAGTGGTCCACCGAACCGCCATTTTAAAATACCGTGCAACAACCATGTGTAGAAGTTGTTTCGTTTGGCGATACATTCCTGAAGAATTTTTTCTCCAAAAATTTAAAGGACTAACAGTAACTTGAACACCATATTTTCCTTTTTCTGGTGGAAAAAGTGTTTGTTTTTTACTAAGATTTAGAGAAGAAAATGTTGGCATTAGTAATGTAGGCTATCATGTTTAAAAGTGTACACAGTACTATCAAATACACACATAAATCTGAAAACATTCCACGTGGCGTTAGCAATGTGCTCTTATTTATATCTTATTTTAAGCTTGAAACAAAACTATTGTAAATAAGTCGTCAGTACAAGCTTACAACACACTGCCGTCACCCTCTCTCCCATGTCCACCTCCTGCCATCCCGTGGCGCACCATCACGCACCGAGACGTAGCATGACACAGCCGCAAGTGTAAAGACAACAGAACATTGGAACTCGGGGAAAATACTGGCAAGCAGTGATTACAGTGGCATGCATCCGACATCACAATTTCAAAGCTCAACACTTCACCACTGATACGGTAAATGAACAATTATAAACTCTGTCCACTAGAATTTTCTGTGAAATAATGCAGCGTCCACCTTCATCAGAAGTCCACGTAAAACGAAAAACTAAGAGGTTCACATTGCTCACATTGCTTCAAGCTGTGTCAGAATCAGAATTAGAATTTGAACCTGCCTCATTTTCCGTTGGACCACCGATCTTGATCGTGCGACCAAACTCATTTCTACTGCCTGCTGAGATTCCTGGCTAGCTCTGGTCTCACTACGCGGTCGATGTTCGGATAGGATGGATGGCAGTATTCAAGAGTGCTGCACCATGCTTCCGAAATTGTTGGATGGCCAGGGATTCCAACCCACGAAGGTAGGCATCATTTGGTGCATTGGATTTCAACAGGACAGAGGCGAGTTCCCACGCTATATGGTGATATTCTTTTTGTTGGTGCACGGAAATTCCATTGAGTGGATCCGATGTTCACACATTTCCTTGGTGTTCGTGGATTCTCAAAGCACACAGCTTGAAGCAATGTGAACCTCGTTTAGTTTTTCGTTTTTGCCTGGACTTCTGATGAAGGTGGACGCTGCATTATTCGACGCTGCATTATTCCGAAAATTAAGGTGGACAGAGCTTATAATTGTTCATTTATTAGTGGTGAAGTGTGAGCTTTGAAATTGTGAAGACAGCGGAACTCACAAAAGTTAATAAGTAAGGATGTCTTATACTGATACAAGTCGGTTTGGCTAATGGTTTGACTAAGGGTTTTCCCCATTCCTCGGCCTGACTGGCGTAAACCTGTTTCTATTACTGAATACCTACACAATTATATTTTTGCATCAATTTATTAGATGCTTTTCCCAGAATTTAAGTAATAACCTGATAACCACCACTTAGAAGCCTTCGTCCTGCTTGGATCAAGATGCGCGAATGATGCTCATACCTTGTCGGACGCACCGGCAGTGGCAACAAAGAGGTGAGGTCGGACGGATAATTGGGCAGGTTTACACCCATTCGGGCCGAGGAATAGGGAAACCCTTAGTTTCTAACCCTCAATACTGTTCTCAATTAAATTTTTGCATTGTCCTGACTTCGACAACCAGGAGGAGGGAGCTGCCGTCATCACCTCCAGAATGTCTTTGTTTCTATCTTGACCTTTCTGTAGTGCAGCAAGGGGGGGGGGGGGGGGGGGGGGAAGGAACATAAAGCAGAAGCGTAGGCGTGCGTGTCCCGCAGGTAATTTGGGCCTAAAGTTGTAGCACATTTTAAACAGGTTGCTTGAAGAATTTCCTCCATAATTACAGTGTTGTGAAGTAGCCCGAGAAGCAGATAGCACACGAACCCCATGAGCGGTTTTCCCGACATTGTCAGAGGCCATTGAATTATTAAAATTCTCATAAGCAAAAATTATGACATCCTTGATCCAGGAAGGTATCACGGCAGAAAAAAATGTGTCCAGTGGCAGAATCAAAAGGAAAGATGAGTTCCATCTGTCTGTCCTATTCTCCAATTAGGATCGTTGCCTTGATTCAAGGACACTAGTCTTTCATCTTCGGGGCCAGAGAGCAGGAATTGTAAAGACTGCTATGCCTCAGATGAACCTTGAGTCTCAGCATGGAAGGAAACCTAGGGAATGAGTCTGACAGAATTGTTATTAAAGCTTCGTCCATGTTCAAAGCTAAGATTTCGGAACATCTCTTCCCTGATGCTACAGCAATGAGTCTTTCTACTTAACAATCCTAAAGAGCCTGTCCATTGTATGGTTCTTTAACCCTTTAAAGTGCTGGCGACGCGTATACTCGCCAAAACACAAGCACAGCTTTGAGTCCCAAAAACAGAGTCCAAAGTATGCACGAGATGGCCAACAATGGAAAAACGGCAACAATACTAAGTTCCCTTAATAAGCCGACTCTAGAGACGGCCGTGGCCGAGTTGGTAGAGGCGTGTGCCTGAAGTAAAAGAGCTCCTTCAAGTTGCTTGTTCGAGTCCCGTCCAGGTTACCCCTACTTTTGTGGAGATGGAAAATTAATTCAGCAGTCAAAGGGTTAAGAAGACTTTAAAACTAGCGGAAGGTTCCATTGAGGAAAAAGTTTTCGAACGAAGAGTTTTTCCACTACAAAAGCCTTGATTAATCTGGTGATCCTAAAATCCTCAAGAACAGTGTTGTGGTCAGCAGGTCTAAAGACAAAGCGTTCAAAATTGAACAAAAGACTTTTATGGCAAACATATTCATTCCAGACGTAACAGGTTGTTGAAAAAATCCATCAGGCAAGGGACAGTTGGAGACGAGAAATTAATTTTGTTCCTACCGCACCAATGCAACCACCGAATCCATTTGGCTTTGTAGAGTTTACGAGTAGACCCACGGAGGCATCAGACGATCCGACTGGCAACTTCCTCCAAAACTCCACCTACCAGGAACAGCTGGAAGAGAGTAGCCAGTCATGATGACTTAAAACTGCGGGTGCTTTGTGGGCTATTCTTCCTTTGTTCTAAGGTAGAAGCTCCTCTTCTAGGGGAAGTTTTCGGTCATAATCCACTAGAAAGTTCAGTAGGGGAACAAACCCAGGTTGAGCGGGCTTATTTGGAGCTATGACGGCAAAAATCCCCTCTAATCTTGAGATCTTCTCTAGGAGCTTGGGAGAAGAATGTACGGGGCTCATATGTATCCGAATATCCGTTCCAATCCAACAAAAGGTTGTGGGTTCGGAAAAGGGATTTCATAGCTAGGAAGTCGATTTTTGTTCGTTGCAGAGGTTGATCATAGGTGCACCCCATAGAGCGCAGAGATATCCGTAGATGGACATCTTTAGGCACAATTTCGTCGCCAGAATATTGTTTCTCCTTGACAGTTCGTTTGCGAAAAATTTCTGCAACCCAGGAAATGCAGTGACGAGATCCTCATTCGGTTTTGAATCACCAGAAGGAAAACAAGATCCACTTGGGAATAAAGTTATTGGGAATGCGTTCCTCTACCCTTGATTAGATAGGCTACTGCTGTTGTATTGTCCGTTTGGATCTAGACGGTCACGTCCGCTAAGAGGTCCTATAAGTGATTAATGGCTACGTAAATTGCTCAAGTTCCAACTTATTTACGTGCAACTTCTTTTCCTGTTGTTTGTTCCAAATACCAGAGATTGGGGGGTCGAGAATGTTGCCATCCAGTTTTCGAAGCATCCGAGAAGAGTTACCTCTGGATCCTATTCCCTGATGGGAACATCCTGCTTTACGTCTTGTATGCTCAGGTTTCAAGGAAAAGATATTATTAATTATCAAGGAAGTAACAAGGTTTTGCCATCCACTTTCGTTTCGATATATCATGGTAGTGATTCAAGAGGGGAGGTAGGGCAGGTACAGGTAATGTATATTTTGTACAGGTATACATTACCTGTACCTGTCCTAATAGAAACCAAAATCAACTGGTGGTCACTGGTATTTTGACGTATCTAGATGCCATTTCGAAAATATCCATTTTCTGTGAATTTTAGCATTCACAGATGACATTATCAACATTGGTGGAGGGCACCACCTGCCCAGTTGCCCTAGGGTTACGAGTTGGCCCACCTAAAAAGATGCAAAACTTTACACTTTCATGAAAACAGAAAACGGTTTTCTTCGATTTGATGAGGGTCTTGCTTCTGTTTTGAGGGCTTAAGGGGGTAAGACAACACGTCTGGCTACGACGGTGGGTCCCAAACAGTGTAGTCCGTTTGGTTGCTTCTCCATTTCACCGAAGTGGTAGTGGCTCGAGAAGACTGATTATTTCACCGAGATGCGGTTTGGAGGATTTCGGGAATTGCGACGTTGCTGTGGAAAGCCCATGGAGTGGAGATTATACAAGGTCCATGGTACAGATGGGCGATAATGAAATTTCTACTACGCGATTATTGCAGCACCTAGATATGCGATATTTGCGATATTTCTCAACATGTAGACCAAGCTGTCTTAATTTCATAAATTGGTAACTCCTACAGTCATACTCCTACAGTAAACCTAACTATACCTATTTAGGCCTAGTACTACTACTTCTAGACCAAAATGTACGTACGTAATAGTTTTAGTTCGTGTAGTGTTAATACAAATTATAAACTAAAATTATTCTTATTTATTCAAAATAATTAGGCACTTTCAAATATTTTAAGTATTTGAAATACCACATAAGTTGCACTCGCAGATAAGCCACACTCAGAAAAATACCTTACGTAAATAAAAGTATGCATAATCGTAACATTTCCTGCATCATTAGGTGACCTGTTACGATGTGAAAATATTGATATTAATTAATCAACAGACATCTACTTTGTAGCATTAGTCCTGTTAAAATTAGCAGTGAGCAGCAATTTTTTGTATCCATGTAGAGGCCATGTTTGTTTAAAAATATAAATTAAACGGTTTATTAGATATACCTCCAGAACGGGTGCAGCTAAGAGACTTGTGGTTTGCACCACTGGAAAGCTTGCAAAAAAAACGATTAAAATGGTGTATTTGAACGTCAAAATCGGTCAATATTTAGCGAAATTATCGACAACATTACGCTCCGATGTGAACCAGACAAACTGAGCTCGAAGCTGTGATGATCGCAAAACATGAAAAGCATTGCGATAACACTATCGCGTGTGGTGTATATCGCGATATCGAAATATATATATCGTCATGTTGTTAGCGCAGATTATGTTCAGTACGTCATGTGCGTTGGTGATGACTGTTGTTAGCCATGAATTGATAAAGGCTGTTCAGAAGGGGAGGGAGAGCTGGCTTGGTGTTTTTTTTTTTAAAAGGCCGTTGTTCTGCGTCCTTTGCCACCAATGTGATGTATGTCCAAAACAACGGAGGCGTCAGGGTTCACCGGCAAATACATTAGGGGATGACGATTGGCCGTGATAGTTCACATGTTTTCAGAGTTTTGGCAGCCCTTTGAAATGGTAAAGGGTTTTTAGATGAATGGCAGTGTGATTCACATGGAAAAAGCGGTGAGAAGGGTTGAAAATGAACAGACTTTTTGAATGCTGATAATGGTCGGTCGTCAGCAGTAGAGGTGAGCCCAAATCCTTGGTGTTCGGACGAAGGGCGAGTGGAAACAGAATTTTCAACATCTGTTGAGGAATTGGAAACTTCCTTGGTCGATGTAATTGATGGTGCTGAAGCAGGCGAAGATGCAGCCAAGGTTGATCAAAGTGGTGATTGGAAGCAGAATATTGAGCTGTTGTTTCAGTTTGATGTCAGAGGGACGAAGGATTGACGGCGAAGTCGGTGAAGGTTCCTTCGCTTCCCCGTGGTTGAAATATCAGGGTTCAGACAATTTTTTTAATTCTGAATTTCCCTGACATTTCCAGGTGTTTATGAGATGTTTAGTTAGGGAAACTGCCCGAACTAATGGATTTACTAATATTTGTACGAAAATAATCCAACAACCCAGAAAACAGCTGTTTTAGAGGCTAGTCCAGACGGGACCAAATGTATTTTCATCACAGATGTTGGTACTAGCCTAAGATTTGGTTTATGTAAGTTATATTAAAATACTTGAACATATTTAAGCACGAATTAAAATATTTGCTACGAGCCTAGGATTTTGTTTCTGATCTGCTAATTCAACGGAACTTAGAGAACAGACAGAAAGGCATTTTTTTCAAATTTCCCTGTATTTTCCCCAATTTTCAAAAAAATTGTTGTTTTCCCTGAAATTTCCCTGATATTATGGCTGTTTTCATTTTCCCTGAAATTTCCAGGCAGGGTTCATACTCATATATGAAAATGAATATCCCTGACAATCCCCGATTTTCCCTGACTTATTTCTTCAAATATCCCTGACCTTTTTTTAAATTTTTCAATAAAACAGTCAACTGCTGACTCTGCAGGCCTGGCATTATAACTCTACCTGGATGGCAGCTGAACATTTTTTTCATTTTTTTTTTAAATGGACAAGAGGGAAGAAGGTAGTAAGTCGCAAAGCGAGTGGAACTTACGAGACCATGGATCATTCTAAGAACGAAATTCTACAAATGAAAAAAACAACGAATATCCCTGACTATCACCGACTTTTCACAAATTTTTCATTATATCCATGACTTTCCCTGACTTTCCAAGTCGGTATGAACCCTGCCAGGTTCTCCAAGTTTTCCAGGTTTTGTCTGAACCCTGTATTACTTCAGACAGTATCTGATGGGATGAAGGATTGGAGGCGAAGGCGATGAAGGTTCCTTCATTTGCCTTGGTTGAATCGTCGTTTCAGTCTTGAGTCACTGAAGGTGAGGGCGATGAGCATTCTCTCGTTTCCTGAGCTTCGAGAGTAGTGCGAGTCTGGAGTCAGTGGGACGAAGCCAGCCTGGTGGTCAAGGAGACAAGGGTTCCTTCATCTTCCGGTGCCTGACGTCAGTTAGACGACTTACCGAAGGGCAAAGGCGATGAGCGCTCCTTCATTTTCTCAGCTTTTCTATGTTGTTTCAGTCAGGAGTCGGTGGGATAAAGGACTGATGGTCGAAGGTGACGAAGGCACGATCTTTTTCAGAGCACGACGAGTGATTCAGTCACGAGTTTGTGGGGAAACAAAGGCGTCAACATGTGGTGGTCGGTGGAAAACAGTGTTGATGATGTGTACCATTAATCTTGCTCCACCTTGTTGCCGTAGTCAGCGTCATGAAGGCGAAGGTCGTAACAACGATCAGACCGTCCGAACGTTGAAAAGATCCTGTTTGGTTAGGTGGAGCAGTGAAGTCCTCTTAAGCCTGACGGCCTGGAAAAATCATTTCAATCGTCAAAAGAGAATGACTTGACATTAAAAAGATAGGACTGGGTAGTAAATAATAGTGCTAATTTATAAATAATAATTAAGCACTCTTAATAGCTCCACTGCAGTTACCACTGGAAACTTCTTGACCGGCACAGACTGCGCAGAAGAGGCTTTAAGCTTGCACTTGACAGCTGGAGTAGAAGCACATGACGCAACGATGGCAACTTAAGCTCCACGATTCCGAGCTAACTTGGTTTTAAGTTGTCGGGAACCGATGCAATTCGAGCTAGATTATAAACCAATGTTCTTTGTGAATCAAAAGGCATGCTTTGCACAGATTAACAAGGACAGCATGTCCAACACTTAGTATGAATGTCAAAACTAGAATTCTTATGTGTGCAAACAAACAAGGACGTAATCAAAGAAGCATCTAAAGAAGTTCCATCATTTTTTTTTTTCCAATTTCATGATCGAAACAAAAATAAAGCTGGATCGTAAAAGAGACCCTGGAAAAAACGTCAAATAGTGGGAGCGCGACAGAAACATAACCAGACGGTTGTGTCCCAGACAAAGGTACGAGGATCGTTCATGCACGCGTGAGCTTTTTGGCTGCCACGATCCAAGCAGGACGAAAGCTTATAAATGGTGGATATTACATTATTATTTGAAGTCTAGGAAAAGTGTTTAATAAATTAGATATTAATGCAAAAAATTTAATTGGGGACAGTATTCATGGTTAAAAACAAGCAAATGATATGAACAGATTTTAAAAGAACTTAAGCTTCATTTTTAAATTTAAATTTCGTTCTTGTGCAATTAAAAAAATGCACAAACCACCGAACTTGCGTATAACGCCCGAAGACAAGCGAAGCTGCATCTAACATAAAAAAAAAAAGCTTGTCGAAAAATGTACGAGCACAGCTTGTATTTGTGCTGTGTTTTTTTAATTTTCTGAATAACTTGCCGTTTTTACCACTGTTACTGCCTGTAAATATACCAATATATGTCCATGCAGCTCTAGGGCCCAATTTATTTCTTCTATAAACTTCACTATTTTCTTTTTATGTTGGCGGTTTTTTGATGAAAATACAATTATCCGAAATTTTCATTTTTCCGTAGCCCCAACAACGATGGAGTGCCCACAAGCTCAGAGATGCAAGATGGGATGCCAGTGGCACAACGAGCGGAGATATCCGTAGTCTAGGCATGGAGCGTATATTTATGGTCACATGAGTGCTTTGCTAAATTCCAATACAGCGAATGAGGCACACCCTGCTAGCTGTTGAAACCTTGGCCATCCAGTGATTTCAGAATGGAGGTGTACCTCTCATGAATATACAGGAGCCTTCATTCCCGATGATCGCCCGTTTCATTACCCCAGATCTTGGCACGAACTGGATGAATGGCTACAAAGACCAACTAGGATGCAAGACTCGACATCGATGACAACTGGGAAGTGCACAATTTTCAAATCTCTCTGTATATAATCAAATCTCTCTACTTGTTCAACCATCATGAGTTAATTGTTGTTTTATAGTACTGTTCGAGGAGCCCAAAGGGAGAGACTCGCGTGTTAATTAACTGTGATATCACCGAAAATACGCCAGTAGTGTGATGTTCATCAGCAACTGTGTACTGTTTGTTTTGTCTGTATCCAAGATGAAAAACAAAGTAAGTAAATTTCAGTAAAGTTAAATGATGGAATATTTTTTAAGCACATTTTAAATCGAAGACATTCCATGAATTTGAAAAAATCCTGTAAAATTCGAAGTTTTCCAAACCTGACACGCTGAAAATCAGAATTTCTTGATTTTCCAGGTCCCGTGTGAAACTTGGTGTAGGCATGAACTAGCACATAATCAAAAGTCCAGGCACTGAGTCGGAATCCGGTAACGAGAACTGATATCGGAAAACTGAAACCTGGCACCAGCACAGCCTTACTTAAAGACTTTATGTAGTAGCAACAAGTAATAACACATACCAGGTATATTTACTGGTTTCCGAGTTGCAAAGGAACTAGCAATGGAAGGATTTGAACTGCAACTATTAGGTCTGCTGGTACAAAAACCGGGTCGAAGTAAGCCAGATATCTGCAAAAAGAATAATACAGTAATTGTTAAAAGACAACCAAGTGAGAAAAGTGAAGAAAAAATATTCTCTACAGTAAAACCACTTTAATACGAACTTTAAGGGGACTACTAAAAATGTCCTTATTAGCCGGACGACAGAAATTGGACTGCAGCATTAAAATAATGTAGCCTACCGGTATACTGTATGCTCTTTTCATTTGTACTTGACCTTCGCGCCTGCGCAAACGCGCAAAACTCAGTTATCACTTCCCAAGATGGAGTCGACTAGCGATATACGTTTTGTGTGGAACGAAACGAAATTCAAGAGGGGAAAAGAAACCGTAACGAACAAGCAAATTCATAAAAATAAGTTGGTATTATAAATATTTGTTTTATCCGTACATTCATATTAACAGAGTTCGTGTTAACCGTTTTTCGAATGCTGACTGAAAAGCTGACCAACCAAAATCTTGAAACAAGTTCTTATTAAGCGGAATTCTTATTAACGAGGTTATACCGTACATAAAACCAGTCAGTTAAGACCATGAAAAAAAATATGTATAATTGTCGTATCGTTATTGAAAAGTTTGCTATTGGCTTTTTTTGCTCACAATTTCATCCAAGTTTGACGTTGCAATAGACCATTACATTACATATTACCATTACCTAGTTTTTGTTAAATAGATCCCAATTTACCGTATTTAGCAAAATCCATCCCAAAGAGAGCTAACAGCAACCCCTTGTATCTGTTTACATTTGCTAGACATTAAAAAACAGATTTGAGTCTAATGACAGTCACTTTGGAAAAGGTAAATGCACGAGAACCAAACTATTTTTCCACTTAGTTAAAAAAAAAATACAGTAATGGTTTTTGTCCTTTTTTTATATACAGGCGGATTTCTTACAGTATTTTCAAAAAAGTTTACTAACCAGCAATCTAAGGTCAATGTGATGCCAATACTTCATCATTTTCTTAGAAGCGTGGGAGTAGAAGAATTTTTCCAATTTTATATCTTAAATATGGCTGCAGTTCATCATGCAAGCACCAAGCACGAGCACCACACAAACAACTACAAACCGTAGAAAAGCCACTGGCATTTTTAAAGCACCAAATCTCGCCAAAAGACAAAAAAGTGTGACAAAACCTTACTTCCGGAACATTCCCAGGGGGTCAAGATTGGGTTTTTAAGAAAAGTAGGAACAGAATAGGAAAAGAGTAAGGAAATTTCTCCCCAAAAAGTAGGAATTAAACCAGGTTTGTTTGTTTGATTGAAATGTAAGAAATCATCACTGAATAGGAGAAGTTCAGTATAACACAAATGAAAACTATCTAGACGTTGTTTTTAAGTTTGAGTCATAACATTAATGTGATTGAGATTTATTTTAAAAATAGGACGAGTAGAAATAGTAGAAAAAGAGGCACTTAAAAAAAAATTAGGAAAAGCAAGATCACTTTGACCCCTGCATTCCATTCAGTCTTGGCTGTGAATCGTTCGATAAAACCTTTCCTCTACAACGTTCCAATAGTGGTCGAACGAGAAGAGCTACAACCCTGCGGTTAGGCTAGATCGCTTTAAGAGGTTTTTTTAATGGCCTTTAGTAGTCAACGTTTTTGTTTTTGACCAAAGGGATATCAACATTTTTTTTCCGAAATGTTATGCCCTCTTACACTTTGCATATGCAACCAGCTATGTTTACTCCCTTGAAGAGGATCTTCAAGTGAAGGATCGAAAATTTGCGTGCAAGGCCATTTGTTTCAAGGCAAGTTGTTTCTCAAGCTCCATCGCATTGGTTCCATATCCTCCGCACCAACATTTTTATTCACTGAAACTTTTTTGATATGTGTGGAAAACACCTTTATGATGAAAATGTGAACATACAGTAAAACTTCAGCGAGACTGGCAATGCAGTTTGAGTTAAGCGGAGTTTGAGTTAAACGGAAATGCATAAAATCATAAGACAGGCAGTTAGCATGGGAAATACCAAGTACATCTTTGCATCCAATGTTTGTTAAGTGCAGATTGGTTTAATAAGTGAAATGTACTACTAATGTTCTACTAATTCCTCAGTTAAAACAGCAGAAATACTTTGTCGGGTACAGAAGCGACACAGAATGCATGGTATCAAGAAGTAAAATTACCATCTGGAGTTTGAGTTAACCGATATTTGTTTGAGATAACGAGGGTAATTTTGTATTGGGGCAACCAAATAGCACAAAATTGTTTGACTTAACCGATAGTTTGACTTAAAAAATAAAGTGCGATTTTCGTAACCCGACTGACCTTACTCTTTCCTCCCGACCATACAGGATTTTTTTGTGGTGTATCGTCAGCTGATGGAAACCATATTCTTTATCAGCAGTCACACTATTTCGATTTTAGCCATTCTTATGGCAGCAAACACGATGTTGCCGTACAGAAATAGAACTATAAAACTGTATAAAATTGGGTCTTGTCTAGCCTACTGTCACCGTGTGTGTACCCTAACTTAAGCTTATTTTTTTTCTTAGACCTAAGTTCCCTCCCTCTGTTCTGAATCTTGGTAATTGTAGCAGAGTGGTACCAAAATAACCTGATCTCTGGTCTGGAATGCACACCGTTTTCATAGTTACTGGCCTGCAGCCACAAAATAAAGACCTTCTAAGGGTTAACTGCAGGTCGTAAAAAGGCAAATTCATTAATACACAAACTAAGCCGTGTAAATAAATCTCAAGCCTTTATAAAAAAAAAGTAGGAGGACCATTTTTTTTTTCATATACAGTAAAACCTCGTTAACTCAAACTCGCTTAAGCACTACTGTTGTTACAACAATGGGCAATGCAGCTTACGATTTGAAGAATTCAGCTACACTTACTTTTGGTTTCGGGAGTCCAGATCTAGCACTTAAACTACAACTGCTGCTGCCACTAGATACTGGTGACATATCTTCTGACACTGTACTGGCATTACTTGTGTTGCGCTACAAACAAACAAGAAACTACATTTACATTGGCGAGACTAAACGTCGTCTTGAAGACGGGATCAGGGAGCACTTGGTGAATACAAAGAAGTTTAATGGAGTGGCACAAAACCATAAGAGAACTAGCACAAAATTGTGAGGCAGAATACTTCCGTCATACTGCTCTCCACCACTACTCAGGTCAAACAAAACAAATTGTTTGGTTTGCGTTACGCAGTTAAAAAGAAATAGGGTCGGTCGGTCGGTAAACTTATTTTTTTTGCACTTTTTTTTTGTTACCAAATCAGAAAGTCTTTACTTAAAAATTTGTAATTTAATATTTTTTTTTTATGCAATAAAGATACATTCATGTTCACGGAACAACATTTTGCCTTTTACCGGGAAGGATTTGAACCATTTTTATATCGTTGGATGGAGCGTCAAAATAGAAAGGGGGATTTTTTTTCCTTGGACGAAAAACAAGTTTACGGTCGGCTCGTAAAAATAGGGTCAGTCGTGAAACGCAAACCAAATCATTTTTTTTTTGTTTGGCCTCATCAATGTGTAATTATGAGCGGGGGGCCCCCCCCCTCTCTTTATGAATCTATCAGGCCTATCAATAGTTTGGTGCTGAGAGATGCTCTGATCGCCTCGACAAACTATGCCATTTTTCCTTGCAGGAGGAGCAAAGCGTGTCGTCTAAAGATCAGTGGTCGTCAGACAACGCAAGAGGGCGATTTAAAAATGGAGATTCCTTGCAACATGTAGGACAATAGATCTAGTACTAGAAGTGCTTTTGAAAAAGGGGATAGTTAATAATCCCAGAATATTCCAGTTGACTGACGTGTAATAAATTTTGTTTGATGACGTTTGTAATTTTATCACTACGATGTCTTTCAATCACACTGTTATTTAGTTTGCCCGTTTTCTCAAACAAGATGTCTTAGGCAGACAAGAAGAAAAGAATTAGGGAGGAAATAGCTTGTTAAAGGATCGTTTACACTGAAGTGTACAACTCGTGACTTATGAAAATACTCGAACTTCAATAATGACTCGCATCTAATTTACGTTGCGGCAAATTTTCGATAGTCATTAAACACCCGTTGTTATGTGTTAAAATGCCGACTACCTTCATCTGGCTTCCTGCGTTCTGGACACACTACTGCATTGGATCGGTCGTTGTATCTTTTTGAAAATCGCGCGTGTGACCACTGATCTTTATTAGCTAGCGCTGTTGTCACCTGGAGGGATTTGTGCCATTGGAGGGCGAGTTTTTCTTGGAGTGTTGGGTGTAAGAGATGGTGGATGAAAGGGTGTGAAGGTGGTTGTAAATTCATAACTCCCTTGTTTCATGGTGCTTGATTGCTAGTGATTCAAGAGCTCTTAAATGCTGGTCATATTTTGAGTTGGATTTGATCAATGTTTGTGTGCCACTCCAGTCGATTTCGTGTTCTGTGGTGTCACAATGGTTACCCACCCCGTTTGTGTGGTCTCGAGTTCTTGATGCCGAGATGTAGGCGTAAATTAATGCCTCTCCTTATCTCACCAATGCAACATGGTCTACACATCACGGCGTCGAGAACTCGAGACCACACAAACGGGGTGGGTAACCATAGTGACACCACAAAATTGGGAATTCCCTCTCTCAAACGCGACCAAGATGGCGGCAGTACGTTGCGTCGTTCCGGAGATACGATCGTTTGAACCAAGGGCTATTTTCAGCAAATAAACGCAATTTTACATCCATTTTGGCGACGATGCCAACAATAACATCGACTTAAGGTAATAAAAAGATGATATTAAATTAAATTAACCGAAAATATACGTTCCAAAATACCTAATTCAATCGGAGTTGCGCCTCCGATGTACGCAATAGGATTTTTTTTTAACAAGGTGTAGAACTCTGCTGAACTGGGCGAACGATACATCGTCGTTTCGGCTTTTTTGCAGCGGAATTGCAACGACGACATATCGTCGCTTAGGCCTAAAAGGGTTAATATCAAAATCGGTGTTTTAGCATGTCGGTGTTATCCTTAACCCGTACCCGGTAAAAATAAAGTACGATTGGGCAACAGAAATACCTACCCTATCTGTAAATGACGACGACGATACCTTTCGTAAACGCACATCTCTTACATTAGTAACACTTGAAGATTTGGTTACTGTCCGTGACCCAGCAAGAGCAAGGGGCTGCAAAATTGGTGTGCTGTGAATTCGTGAGAAAGACGTCTTTACTTTGCGATGGGACGACAGATCCAGTGGGCTGATTTGAGCCAGTTCAGGCGTCTTACACTCCTGCTGGGAAGTTATTTTGTTGTGAGGCGACTCTGGAATTAATAATTATCACCCATGGTCATGAATTAAAAAATAGTTTTGCTAATGGTGATTTCCCATTAAAAAAAATTATCAGAAGCAGACGTAACCAGCCCAGTGAGTATGGGTATTAAACCTTTAGAGACGGGTGCGTCCAAATTCGCCGCTGCATAATCATTGTTTAGAGCTCTTCTACAGGTCAGATGACAAATGAAAAAAACAATACGGCTTTCAGTCATTTACTTTAAGTGGAAGAGAAGCTACGATTTTTTTTTCAACAAGTCAGTGTAGGGCACCCCTACATTGGGGGCTAATGGGGCTCAAGCCCCCCCCCATCCAAGAGGCTGGTTTGGCCTTTTTATGCAAAAAAAATGTTGGGAAAACTCCTGCGAGCATAAAATGTTAAAATGTAAGCTTTCCTTTCCAACATGGAAAGGAATGGCGTGGAGAGTACTTCTCCCCAGCGCATATGTGCCGGTCATAGTGAGGGCCGGCTAAATGTTTTTTCTTATTTGCCAAACATATTAACCTGATAATTTTAGCATTATCAGCTGACCTAGTCAAACGTGGTGGCGGGCTCCGATCTGACGGGGTGCCCCGGGATGCAAGCAGGCGTTCCCCCAGAAAATTTTGAACAAATTTCGCACTTTTGCCAGAACCTTGATGTGACAGGAATTTGGTCTTCTTGGTTTGGAATGGTGGTCCGGTGTTCTTGCTTCCTTCAGTGGTTGGTTAGCTGCCTTCATGGATGGCTTGCTTCTGCTTCGTTCTGTGTGCTTAAGGGGGGTTTGACCGCAGTTACGGCTGTGACGTGTGGACCCAGCCAGTGTGGTCTTTTCCTTTTACTTGACATGTCCCCAAGGAAGTGGGGAGTCAGAGTTGTTGGTTGTCGTCAGGATGCAGCTCTTGGGAATACTTCGGCTGGCGTTGTGGTGGGCACACGATGTGGAGATTGTTCAGACTTCGAGTGTCGTTAGGTTTGTGTACTTGCATGTGCTATGTTTGACGTAGGCTGCTTCGATTGACTTTTTAACCCAGCGGGAAACCATTGCAGTGGAGGTTTTTCCCGAATTGTGAGTTGATGGGTGAGAAGAGTAGTTGTCTTCCTTTTCGAATGTCGATGTGGTGAGACCGTACCAAGTGGAAGCGTAATGCACAGATCGGGCTTCCATGACTTTTGACTTCCGGTTCGTTCCCTATGATGATGGAAAGGGCAGGAGGTTAAATAGTTTGCGGTATTCTGTTCAGCTTGGAAATTCGTTGTTTTCGTCGAGTGGCTCTTTGTGTCTCGTGAGGGGCACCTTCCTTGGGTTTAGTTGTGGGGTGCAGGCTTGCAATGATTCGTGTGGGTCGTGACTGTAAGGACCTCGGGGTCGTGAACAAGTCTTCATTGGGGAAGAGCTGTTTTGCTGCTGGTTGCTTTAGTTCCCAAGTCAGATTGGAGCCAGAATTGGTTGTTTCCCTGAAGGGGGACATTGAATCGAGCATTGTGTTGAGTATTCAAACGTGGGTTTATACCACGAATGAGACAAGAAGTCGAATCAACAGTAATTGTGTTTACTCGAGGTGGAGTTGAAGTAGGGGCGAGATCAGATGGAAGGGAAGAGAACAATGTCTACGGAAGCTCTGAAGATGGCTGAGGAGTCAAAAGGCTCGATGTCGGCATCATGGTGAGAGAAGAGACGGGAGAGAGCAGTGAAGACAGTGGCGTGTTCCACAGCCGAAAGAGATCCCTGTTGGCTTTCGTCTCTGATTGGTTTGACGTACAGCCAATCAGAGGGCTTCAATGCAAAAGCAGGTTGAAACATTGATGGTTGTCATTCTTGAGGTTGAGAAAATTACTAAGGCAGAAAGGCGAAGGAGAAGTGAAGGGACCTCTGGATCCGGGTAAAAAGATATCAGGAGGCGTGAAAAAAAGGCGTGGAGTTTCTCGGCCAGGAACCGGCGAAATGCGAAGGCCATTGAAAAGTTTCGATTGTCGACGTTGGGATTCAAGAGGTTGTTGGGCTGAAGGCCGAAGCCGAGATGGCAGCGGGTGGGTCCAGGCAGAACGTCAGGGGAGACTTGACGATTACCGTATCCCAGGCGAAGGGTTCGCCGGATGTCTAGGAGCGAGAATAGAAACCGGGCTTTTGGGAGGTCGTACGTTGTGGGAAGGCGTTGAGTCTTCCCAATAGTGGTGGACCGATCCCGGGAGTCAACGGGAAGGGAACAACGGTGAAAGGTGAAGGAGTAAAATCCGAAGGTAACTTCGGCATTGGTGGCGGTGAATTGGCCGTAAGGAGTGGTCGGGACGGACGATGAAGGCCCGAAGGGGGGCACTGGGCATCCGTGATTACGGTGATGAGACTCGGGAGACATGGGAAGGGGGCCATGGTATTACCGTTTTTCCCGGATGGAAGATGAAAGGGTGGGAGCCGGATCTTCTTCGGGTGAAGGGCCGCGAGATGGGCAGCGTGGGGCAGCTGGGAAGGCCAACGAAGGGCCGAAGGGAAGGTGGCGTGTGTCAGTGACGTTGGTGGGTAGATTCCAGGAGACAACTGGAAGGGAGCCACGGTGTTTACGTTCAGTGCCGGCGGGTGGTTGGAAGGCATGAGAGGCACGGACGTCAGCCCCCAGGTCGAGTGCAGAGACCTACCGGTCGCCGAGGACGAAGGCACGAGCCGGAGTATCAGAGTGAGCAGCCACTGAAGCGGAGCTTTCGGCGGCGGCCATATTTGAAGAATCATTTCAACGTGCGAAGGGAACGGGAGCCACCATGTTTTATTCACTAGGGATGAAAGGAAGAGCGGTTGCAAAGTAGACGAAGGTTCAAGGAACGAGCAGCGGCAAGATTTTGTGACGAAAGTCGATTGAATCCGGCGTCAGCGGAAGGGGAGCCAAGGTGTTGATTGCAGAACGAGGTTGGTGATGCGGCCGGTTTCCCCTTGCGAAGGGAAGAATCGAAGGCCTCCGGAAGCCGAAAGTTTAAGGAGATGGGAGATAGCAAGGACTGGCCGAAGGGCAGATGAAAGCCGAAGGGCGGAAGGTACCGGCCAAGGCGGTGGGGGAGCTGTCTCGTGAGTTGACTTGAAGGGAACCTCGATGTTCTCAAATGAAGGGTGCAGAGCCCGCAGAACGAGCGGCCGGCCTTGGCGGTGGTTTGAGACAAAGAGATGGCGGGCTTTCGTAGCCACCATTCTTATGGGAAGAGACGAGTGTGGGCATGTGCGGTTGGGACACTACGGCAGCAATTCGAGTCTCAAACCTCTAGCAGCTTCGTTGAGGCTATAATGTTTTAGTTGACAGGAATTGAACTTTAGCCATGGAAGAGACGAACATCAGTGTGGACGACCATTGCTGTCTTGATTTTACTCAAGACTTGAGTCCAGCCACGGTTGGGGCAAGCAGCTGGAGAAGGAATGACTACCATCTTGTCTCTTCACTTCAACATGGGATTTAGCTCCGCATGAGATGAGCCTTGGTGTGGATTGCAGTAGTTTTCTCGACTTCCACTCGAGATGTTGGGTTAGCCACAGTCGAGACAAGCAGCAGGTAATGCAGATGGCTTCAGACTTGATTCTTTCCTCAAAATGTGGGCTTTAGCCACGAATGAGACGTGCAACAATGTGAGCAGCAACTGTTGTCCTTTTTCTTTTTACTCGAGACGTGGGGTCAACTTACGGACGAGACAAGCAGCAAGTGATGCCGATGGCTTCAGACTTGATTCTTCCCTCAAAATGTGGATTTAGCCACAGATGAGACGAACAACAATGTGAGCAGCTACTATTGTCCTTTTTCTTTTCACTCGAGACGTGGGGTCAACCACGGACGAGACAAGCGATAAGTAATGCAGATGGCTTCTGACTTGGTTCTTCCCTCAAAACGTGGGTTTTAGCCACGAATGAGACAGGCATCGATGTGAGCAGCAACTGTTTTTTTTTATTTCCACTCGAGACGTGGGGTAAGCCACGGGCGAGACGAGCAGCAAGCGATGTAGATGGCTTCTGGCTCGATTCTTTCCTCAAACGTTGGTTTTAAACACGAATGAGGCGGGCCTCAGTGTGGACAGCAACTGTTGACTTGAATTCCGTTCGAAACGTAGGGTCAGCCACGGTCGAAATAAAAAACAAGAGATGTAGACGACTTCCGTCTTGATTCTTCATTCAAAACGTGGGTTTTTAGCCCCGAATGAGACATGTAGCTGTGTGGGCAGCAACTGATGACTTGATTTTCACTTGAGACGTGGGGTCAGCCACGGATGAGACTGGTAGCAAGAAATGCAGATGGCATCCAACTTGACTCTTCACTCAAAAAAGTGGGTTTTTGCCACGAATTAGGCGTGCAGTAGTGTGGACAGCAACCGTTGTCTTGAATTTCACTCGAGACGAGGGGTAACCTTGGTCGAAACAAGCAGTGAAGAACAGGGACTGTCTTGATTCTTCACGAAAAAAGTGGTTTAGTCACGCATGAGACGAGCATGCAGGTTGACTGCTGCAGTCGAGACAACCTGTCCAGACAAGTTGGCTCAGATGAAAATTGTGAGAATCTGCACAAGATGAGGAAATTAGCCTTGATACTTAATAAATACGGATACAAACCTATGTAGGTTGCCTTTTGGACTTATTAAACCAATCTCGAACCCACTGGTTTTCCGTCCCGTTTAAAAACTTGATACTTGACTTGGTAGTTAGAAATCTTGGTCGAAATAACATCGTGTAACCAAAGCTGGTGTAGCAGCAGTTCAATCGCTGACGGAATTAACCGAAACGATTGTTGGTCGGGTAATCAGCAACAAATTGCATCCGGGAATCTGGTGCAGGTGAACGGCCGAAGGGCGAAAGCCCCGCTATGGCGTTGACGGCAGATAGGGCGGAGGCCGGTATGGCGAGAGCTTGAAGCGAATGCACAATGTCGGCATGGGCGTAGGCCAGGAGCGTCTTTCCGAAAGCTGAAAGGATGTCGCAGTGGCGGAGGTCCTCTTCCAGGGCCGAAAGGTCGGGAGGAGGCGGGGTCCATTGGCCATCTTGAAGCGGTGAATCGCTTTCATCATTGGCGACATAGGCGTCCCGGTCAAGACCGGCCGCCCAGCGGTCGTTACGGACGAAAGGCTGGGGGTTAGCAGGTGGAAGAGCAGCATGAGCCGGAGCCATGGGCGCAACCACGTCGAGAGGAGAGCCATCTTCGGCGGTGGCCATCTTGCGGGCGAAGGGACGAAATGCAAATTCCTGGACAAAAGGCGGGAGACGAAGAACGAGGTGACGCGTAGGAACCTCTGGAGGAAAATGAATGCCGGAACCGGCCACGCTCCCGCTTTATATAGAGGAGGACCGCGTTGCACATGCGCAGTAGGAACATGCAAACAGGCGGACACATACCACCAAAAATCCTCCAGGGAGACATTCCATTGAGGACAATGTAAAATTATCAAGTTAATATGTTTGGCAAATAAGAAATACCCATTTACTTAAAATCAAGCTGCTCTCACCCACAGAGATCTCCAGACAGACTTTCGCCTTAGTATGGGCTCGTCAGTATAAATTACTCTGGGTAAGAGCATAGGTTCCTTGCTGGTGGTAAATTAACAAGCTCAAAACCAGGCTGACTTTAGCAAGATAATAAGCAGAAACTATACCTGCATGGGGCTCCATTCTACTCAATGGTAAGACATCAGCACTTAGGTTTTGATGGCAGGAATCACTTAAAATCCAGCTGCTCTCACCCGTAGAGATCTCTAGACACTCATGTCGCCATCTCATCCACAGTATCCTCTACTGACGAGCCCAACCAAGGACGATACAGTCCATCTACAGTTCTATGGAGGTGGGAGCAGCTCGATTTAAGTGATCAACTGCCATTAATAGGTTTAACATTCAGTAGAACGGAGCGTAACGTAAGCAGTATTTTCTGATTTTTATTTTTTAGCTTGTTGAAGTCAGTCCGATTTTGAGTTTGTTAATTTACCACCAGCAAGGTACCTATGCCTTCATACACAAAGTATTCTCCGACAAGCCTAAACAAGGGCGAAAGTCTGTTCAGGATCTCTTATCGGTGAGAGAAGCTTGATTTTAAGTAATCCAACTACCATTAATACGCCTTGGGTGTTTAACAGGGATGTGCGATACTCGAAAAATTCGAACCGAGCCAAATATGCAACGTATACTCTAACTCGGCTCTTCCCCTGCATCCGTATTCGGAAAACTTGAATCCGGTGAAAATGTGATGACTTCACCAATTTTTGACCAATTTTGACGATCAAATACCCCAAATTCATCGTCTCGGCGAAAGCTTTCCCATGGTTCAAATTAAAAGTCACTAGCTCCAACCATTTTCAAGTAATATACAAAAAACTGGAAAACTAGTTGCCGCCGTTGACCCACACAGTCCTCTAAGCAGCATCTTAGTTATTACTTATTACACTAGCAAATGAGCTTGAATTAAAATTATTCTGCCAAGACGCACACTCCTAGTGTCTAACTTTCAGTAGGAGCCCCATACAAGCAGCAGTTTGTTTTTTTAGCTTGCTAGTGCCAGTGTGGTTTTGAGCTTGCAAAATTTGTTAAATATCGTAAAATTTGTTAAATGTCACAAAACGAACAAATTTTTTTAAAAAATTACTTTTTTTATGAATTTGTAAAATCAACCATAAATTGGCTTTGTTCGAACATGAAAACGAAGTTTTATTAAATTTAATGAAAAACAAGCCAGTGCAATCAACAACTACCCACCAGCAAAATGAAGCAAAGTTATCACATAAGCAATGTTCAGGCGAGCGAGGCACCTGTCAACGCTGTTGGTTCCAAGGTTACCAGATGTGGGCAGTCGATCACCATCAACCAAGTACAGTATTGTGCCTATTTGTTTTCAAAACTTTGGCAGCGATCAAGTCGTTGTCCACCCCTATTTTCTGGCTGTATTGGACTTTTTGTTAACATACGGAGACAACGTCGACTTCAATTGCCAAATTCTCACCATAAAATTGTACCAAACTTCATAAATTCATCGTAACAACACACCATAAAATTGGCCCTAGTATCAGAGCAGAAATTCTTAGTAGGGGTCGACTGAATCCAGATCTGAACCAAATCTGAAGCAGGAACTACGAGATACAGATTCCATTCTGCAAAATTTTTACTGTCTGCCAATTTTTCAGTAACAGCCAAGTTTTGACCGTTGAACATTCCAATAAACCAGTTTTCAATGATGCTAGCTTCAAATGATAGCATAAGGTGTTCAGAAATTAACAATTTATGGGTCAAAACTATTCAGATTACCAAAAAATCTATGTAGGTTGCACAGATCTGGTAATGGATCGTAATCAAATCTTTTATAAATCAAATTGTTAGGCCTCACGCGGTCACTGCATTTGATTTGGGCACGCATTTTTCTTTAAAAGTTGTTACCGTTTACAGTAACGCTGTACCGATCCAATCCTGCCGATTCAATCATTGCCGATCAGAGCGTGATCGTATCGATAAGCAAAACGATCATATTTTACCAGTAAAAGGCATTGCAATTCAAAGTTTACACTTCACCACTAAAAAATAAACAATCACAAACTCTGTCCACTTGAATTTTCGGTGGAATTACGCAGCGTCCACCTTCTTCAGAAGTCCTGGCAAAAAACGAAGTACAAAACGAGGTTCACATTGCTTCAGGCAGTGTCAGAATGTGAATCAGAATTTGAATTTGCCGCATTTTCCGTTGGACCACTCCACAGTAAACACCGCTTGCCGATATTTTTCCAGTAAAAGGCAGTAACCAATCCAATCTTATTTAAGAGGAACACCCTCAAACTCGTCATACAGATATTATCCTATTTAATTTTCTACGTTGTATTTGTAATAATTGACATTAAGAATTAGCAGCTCCTGTTCAATCATTTTGATTACCTACTAATTGTAGTTTCTTGGCATCAACTTGTTAGCAAACATTTTTTTCATCATCGCGACATGGAGAAACAAATTTCAGTTGCTTAAGTCATCGCTGGACGCCGTACTACCCGCTTGGATCTTCAAATCGTAAGTGGTACTTAGAGCAAAGCCCTCATGTGTATTTGCACAATGGTGTCTTTCTGATTGAATTGCGTAAACACTAATATTTCCATTCGTTCTGTTGGTTCTGTCAGGTACGCTATGATCAATCGACAAGTGATTGGCAAGGTTGGTCGGATAACGATCGGATTTATTTTTAATTTTCGGCCCTTTTTTCCTTACGTTACAGGGAATTATTTTTATTTTGAGTAAAATAAAGAACACTACCTCATAATTCTGTTCATCATGTGTCCATACAATTATTTAACGACTAGAATGGTAATTTTACATTTTCATTTCTCACTAAGGACCATTTTTAATCTGTAACTGCTATTTTTGTCACGGAAAAAAACCGACAAGCGGCGATACGTCATTTGTTTTTATTTCCCGTTAAAATATTGGAGCGGGCAGGGCCTGAGAACCAAGTTTTCTTTTTTTAATGGCTTAATTTCTAAAGGAGGGTTTCAAATAGATTCGGTTGGAATCCAGATCTGATCTGGCAAATCTTGCAAATTATCCAGATCTAATCTGAATTTAGTAGAGGTTGGTTCGGTCATTCCTAATGAGTGGGTGGGATGGTAGGGATCAACAACCCCACCACTCTTTGTTATGCATTTTAGCCAGGACAGCAAAAATTTTCTATGTGTATGTTCCTTACAGGACTACAAATGGCCTTCATAAACAGTTTTTTACCTCACTTTTAAAATATTGCAATAAACTAAAGCTGGTTACCGTAAACCAATTCAGGCTCATCACCCTGAATTACCACAGCATCTGGGTCTTCAATACAGCTACAAGCTCGTTCCAGTTGCAAGTGAAGATCACTGCCATGAACCGCAACATCGTTTGAGTCTTCAAGAGTGATGCATGGTAATTCCAACTGCAATGGGGGTGTCAATGGTGGTTTAGAATTTACACGATTTAACAAATCTTTAGATTCTACCGATTCTTGACCATGATTGGGTATTTCGCTTGTGATGAACTTATCGTTGACACTTGCTGACGAATCTGGTGAATCGTAAGAGTAGTCCACAAGCTTTGCCCTTTCAACATGAGCAGACAGTTCCAGCAAAGGCAAACGGAAGTCACAGATACTGGCTTCAACGGCATCTTTAACGGTCACACTTTGTGTTGCTTCAACCATTTTCTCATCTACAACAATTGATTCGCTAACACTCGCCACACCGATTTGTTTTGTAACCGGCATTGTGAAACCGGATGCATTTAGGCACTCTGCAGGAGTCTGAAGCTCCCCATTGTACCTTTTATCAGTAAAACTGTCATGATTTAAGGAAGCTATAAGATCGTGAGGCATTTCACACTCTACATAATCGGAGCTTGTTGAAATTGTTTCTGCACATATTTCAGCGCTTTTCAACATAGGCTGGAAGGCCAAAGGGGAAACTTCGGCAAGGCGCTCTAAAGAAACTTCCAGAATGTGGGAATTTTCATGATCCAAACAATCTGGGTCACTAGAAGTTTGCCTAGACTTAAAACTTTCAAGCGAACTTTGCGATTTTAACTCTGTAGCTAGATGTGTGGCTTCGTTGAAAAGCTCGGCGAGCTCCTCCATACTTAGCTTGGGTTCATCATCCTGAAACAAGACCACATATTAAAATAAATAAACAATAATAAACTTAACAGGACAGAATTTCAAAAAAGAATAGTTAAGTATACCTCATGGTGCACGAATGCATGGTGTAGATCCATTGGCATGCTTGCTGGGCTGATAAAAACTTCTTCATAATATAAGGATTCACTGCTGGAATAGAACAAATTACGATTTTAAAAAGTAATGAAGGTAAGATTTAATAAGCCATGTAAAATTAAATATTTGGTTTACAGGGTTGTATGGATTGATAACGGGAAAATATTTTTGTGTCGATTTAATGATCCTGGTCCAACCACCGAAATTGGTATTCTGCAAATTCGTTTTGACATTCCAATACTACAATATTTTAATCTGCCAAAAAAAGTGGTATTGAATGGTGCAAATTTCAAGCAGAAGAAGTTATTTGGACAAACACAGCATTAAGAAAATATACCGTAAATCCTCGAATTTAAGAGCATGGTCTTTTATGTGAACCCAATATTCAGAAAGATCAAGAATCATGAAAGCTTTTTAAATTCCATGTTTGTGGCTTGCTTCACGGCACATCCTGAACAACTAACGTAACCAGTGTGTTAGTAACTGCTAATGTACCCGGTAATGTTTGGCCTAAGAATGGAAAAATAAAGTAAAATATAAAAACAAAGGCCATATAAAATAAAGAAAAAATGTGTTTCTCAGGCAAATAATTGCCTAAAGAATATGAGGCATGAGGTTTTTATTTTATTTTTAATTACTGAAAATTTATGTAGATGAAGGTACTTTTTTTTTAAACCAAAAGGCCATTAAGTCTTTTATGGTCAATACAGCGTCGTTAAGCAATCTAACAAATTTTCAGTGGTATAATTTTTAATATGATTAAAGCATGTTAAAAGCATTTTTAGAATGTAGGTTATGAATCCTACTACTTGCACCTTTCTACGGTTGTGTACGGGAGCTTGTGAATCGCAGCCATTACTCTAAAATTGTTATTCTTGAACTAGAAGACAAGACTTGCTACTGTGCAATGGAAATAAGAAATTAGTGAAAAAAAAAAAGACCAAAATACGGGGTGCTTTCCAAAATGTACAAGTGCCTGAGAAACATTTACAATGCCCTAATTATTTTCCTTTAAGAACCTGTTTAGTACGGCAGTACCGAACAGATTTTGGCAGATTTTGTGCTGATCGGCAAAAATCGGTTCGGCGAACAAAAACATACAGATTTTCGATTTTTGCCAGGCCCTTGACAATAAATAAATTCTGTTTCACCGCATGTTTTGTTACCTTTTGTTTTAATTTCGGCTAGGCCTATTAGGCGGAGGTTAATAACAGACAAGTATTTACTTTTATTTGGATAAAAAAAACGTATGCCAATGTTTGCATTATCCTACAAATTTGTTAGCCTCCAAGCTTGTGTAAGCTAGAAGAAAAAAATTGTTAAAAATCGGTAGCGATCGGTTCGGTTAAATCGGATCGGTACACCAATCAATTTGTGGCTGATCGGATCAGAATCTGTTCGGCAGAAAAAATGTTGATCGGTACAGCCTTACTGTTTAGTAAGGCTGTACCGAACCGAACAAACCGAACCAAACGTGGCCGAACAGAGGGTGTTCGGTTCGGTTCAGTTCGGTCTTTCAAACGCAAAATACGTTGTCTTTCGGTCTTTCATACGCAAATACGAAACCGAACATATTTTCACTTCTAACCGACGAATATTGATGTTTGAATACACCATTTTGAAGGTTTTTTCGCCAGCTTTCTGTTGGTCCAAACCACAAGTTCCTAGCTCTAACGGTTCAGATGTTATATGAGAAAATGTAAAAGTAGTGGAAATTTTTTTATGTTTAAACAGAGTTTCAACATCTTTGGACTTACAAGTTTATGTGAAAATACCTACATTTGTTAGAAACTTGTGCTTTGATGAATCTTTGTGAACTGAGTTCTTTTACATTTTAGTTTAAGATTGGTTTGTACATTTTTTTTCGGTTCGAATGTGTTCGGTGTTTGGCTTATTTAAGATTTGTTCGGTTTGGTTCGGTTCGGCTGAAAAATTCTCGTTTGGTACAGCCTTACTGTTTAGTATTGACTTGTAGTTTTTGGGCTGCCATGCAATTCAGCCCCCATCAGTTCACCCCACTTCCAAAATTAAGTACTAGAACTTATTTTTTCTCCGCCATTTTTACATATTACACATTTATCACTGAAAATTTTTTTCTATCTCGGCCGTTTGATTCAAGTGAATGAACAAATCAATTGCTTCCCTAATTACCGTAACGGGCAGTTCGCCAAAACCTTTCTACGTCCACATTTTCAGTAATGTTTACCCTCTTTTTGATCTTAATAAAGAATAATTTGACAATTAGAGCGATCTCGATTCAACCTCGAACGCAATATTCATGAAATAAATGAGGTAGCGGCCCAACACTGCCACTTCCGGTACCAAACCGTACAGCGAAAGAGTGGGTGCCTTTCATGCTTGTATAGCTACAATTAGCCAAATTTTTTGTTTTTCAAATTGAAAATGGAAATTCACAATTGGCAACAGCTCCAGCGTTGTGTGAATGACAAACAGCGGTAACCGAACGTACTTTGAAATTCTAGAAGTATTTTTTTTTTAATTGCAACGACATAGCCAATTTTTCCAATATATTTGAACAAAAATTCTGGTTTATATTTATGTTAAAACCAAAAGATTGAACTTGGTTGGTTGTGTAGGCCTGTAGAATTCAGTGGTGCTCAAAACTTGCGCGAATTTCAAACCAGCGATGTAGTGACTCGTAGTTTTCCAGCAACTATCTTCCGATGAAGGCGAACGAAGATAATTTGCCGAAAATTTAATAGTGAAAATTAAGGCTGTACCGATAGATACCGTACCGGTAAATATGCAGAACTTCAATAGTGTATATCTGTATCGGATTGGAATGGTATTTCGTAGCGATTGTTTAGATACCACACTTTAACATTGCTGATAAGAGCAGTCTCACCCTGAACAAAATCGCTATCAGTATGCAGATTGTTGTGTTCCCTGCCTTCAGACTGCCACGAATCCAGAAATATGACCTCACCACAATGTGTTATCTCGAATAAATGTTATAACATATCAAACTAAATCGGATTGGTAGAAGTGGTAAGCAGTACACCCTTAGTGAACATTATTGTGTGTACTATGTGCCATAGAGTAGTGTCGGGCACGGTACTAAAAATGCAATGGTACTATGCATCGTTAAAATATCAACATTGTTTTAATATGAAAAAGGCGCTAAAATTATAACAAAGCAGTCTTTAAAAACATCATTAATTTTCGTACTGTGAAATGCCGTACAGTACTGTCAACAAAACTCGGAAAAATTCCGGAATTTCCTAGTGTGAAGCATTTAGTGGGCAACATTCTGGCTAATCGACTTCATTGTCAGTGGAGAATAGGAACGAACGATCTAGGCCCGCAACACAAATACAGGAGGCATCGTTGCCAGCCAAATTCAAATGCGATAGTTTGTCGAACTGGAGTGGAAAATGTAGAAAGTACGAGCTATATCCTTGAGGCCCGAAGAAGATAGCAGCCCAAGCTATCAAAAATTCGCAGGACAAAGCTGTTGTTTTGATTGTGAAAGTGTGCAGTAATTTTTTTTTTCCGGAATTTTTCCGAGTTTTGTTAACAAAGCAATGCAACAATCAGTTAAAGATCAACAATGGTTCTATTGGATTTCTAAACACTGCACAAAAGTGGAGCCAAATTTGCATACCTTCGGTATTTGCATTACTTTGATGTTTATTTGCATAGTTGCATTTCTATTTGGTGTGGACAGCATGTTAGCAGCAAATTTTTAAAAGATTTCCGGGTATTATACGGATGTTTTCCCAAGGTTCTGGCCCATCTGACTTGGTGGTTGGCATTTTTTTTTTTTATTAAATGTCATGAATCATGCATTAAGCTTAAATCAGGGGAGGAAAAAATCAATTTTTTTTCTTTAAAACTATTTCAACAAAACACACTTTTCAATAAAATAAGTTATTATTTAGAAATTGGGGGTTGGCACCACAGCTCTATGATACGAGATACAGCCTCATTCTTAAATACCGGAGAAAAACGGAGTATCGGAGTATAAAGCTTGGTACTGTGCCGGCACCAGCTGAAAAGTCCTGGTACCACCCAAATGTAGCACAGAGTGCCTTTCTTTTTGTTATGACGGTATATATTTGCTAGGTAGATTGGTGATTACATAAGCTCTTTAAGCACTGAGCTTAAAATGTGCATAGTTGAATAGAAAATAAAACGTACTCTGTGCTGGTGCCACTAGTGCCGGAAGCTCCAATGTCGCCCCTAAACCAATCAATTTTATGTGTGGCCTTAACTAGAAAAAAAAGTGCTATTTACCTACACCAGAGGCTCCCACCTTTTTTTTTACAGCATTACTCCCCCATCGGGACTTTCCTACAGTATTCCTCCCCATAGGGATTAGATTGCCATGATACCCCCCCCCCCTGCACCGCCACCACGCCTCATTGCTGTGTAATTTTTTTTTAATAAAATGAACGATAGTGGCAAGACTTGACAATCTTAAACTAATGACATTTAAAAAAAAAAGGTTGACAACAGGTCTGGAGAGAACTTTGCGATGTGTATTTAAAAAAGTTTCACGGCTATTATAATATTGAGCCAGCAGAGGATCGCGGCTCCCTTACTGGTTGGAAAATGCTGGCCTGGACTATTACAATTAACCCCTGGGCTGTGCTCTGGAGGCTTTACTCACTCACCGAGCTTGCATTTCTAGTTAGGACTTTTCTTTCGCTTCAACACTTACATTCTGATAGTCAAGGGGGTACTCAAGGGGTTAAATTAAGGATTGACCGGGACGCAAAAAAAACGGGTCCGAGCCGAGTGCGAGTAATTATGAATACCCACCGAGCTGAGTCCGGGTAGTGAACCGGTCATAGATTTTCAATTTTTTCTTTAAAGTTTAATACAGCTAATATACAGCTTTTACTTTGTTTTCGTTTTTTTTT